>JAFVLL020023438.1:0-10224 GCA_021397915.2 Tor tambroides | reverse complement strand
GCACTGTTTGTTTATTTCACTGGTTTGCACTCTATCTACCATGTGCCTTATGCTACTTCATCTATTTTTTACTTGTCCTTATTTGTATATTTGTAATAGTTGCATTTATATATATATATATATATATATATTTGATTTGTATTTATCTGTATTTTTACGTTCTACTGTTAGTGTTTAGTGTTATCTGTATGCACCAAGGGTCTGAGAGTAACGCAATTTCAATTCTCTGTATGTATGTACTGTACATGTGGCAGAATTGACAATAAAGCAGAATTTGACTTTGACTTTGACTAGTTAAAAAGGTGTTAACATACTCTGGTTGAGAGCTTGGCACACATGTAAAAAAAGAAAAAGAAACATCTAAAGAAGGTTCATAGTTTGTGCAAGGTGTCTTTCGAAATATTTCAACATCCTCTTAAGGAGTCAAGGTTAATCACATGACTCAACATCTGGTTAACAGTAAACCAGGGACATAAAAGCTTCCTCTTGTAAACCAGTTTCGTGGTCTGCTGTGAGGAGGAATTGCAGTTTGAAAATGCTATTGTTGTTGTTTTCACACAGCTTACAACAGGGGTGTCCAAACTCGGCCCTGGAAGGTCGGTGTCCTGCAGAGTTTGGCTCCAACTTGCCCCAGCACACCTGCCTGAAATTTTCTGGCATGCCTAGTAAGACCTTGATTAGCTGGTTCAGGTATGTTTAAAAGGGATAGTTCACCCAAAAATAAAAATTATCCCATGATTTACTCACCCTCAAGCCATTCTAGGTGTGAATAAATTTCTTCTTTCAGATGAATACAATCGGTTATATTAAAAAATTCCCTGGCTCTTCCAAGCTTTGGAATGGCAGGGAACGGCTGTTGATATTCAATAGTCCAATAGAAGTACAACAAAGTGCATCCATCCATTATAAAAAAAATTAAATAATATTCATATTTGAAACTTTATAAACCGGAATCTCTAGCTTCTGCTAACTGTCGTATGCATGTTCACAAAAGAGTGGCGTTCCAGTGGATGACGTTGAACGTAGGCATAACGTAAACTCCGGTGAGTATATGTTAGTCTCAAGAGAACCAAGTTTTCTTTACAGGAGCAAAGGAAGCAAAGTTTGCTTTGTTCAGCAAATGAAAACCAGTCTCCTCTTGGCTTATGTTTAAATTCTCCGACATTTGACTTTACAAATCCTCATTTTATACTTCTAATTCATGACCGGTGTTTTTTTTTGCTCTCTCCTCTGCGCTTCCACGTTCATCATTTCTCACCTGAGCTCAAAAAATGAATAATGTCTACCGGGTCCACATGTAATGCAAAATATCATTACAGGGTTAAAAATTAAGCATATAAGTTTTAACTGAAAATAAATAAGTAATGACTGGTTGGATCATTTTTTATTTTTATATTTATGCACATTCACTCCACACACCTACATTTCCTGCCGATACTGGGAATAAAAACCCGCAACCTTCAGGTTTCAAATCCAACTCTCTAACCATTAGGCCACAACTGCCCACTGCCATGTTGTCACTTTGACTGTGCAGAGTGTGGCATCAAGCTGAGTGCTGATTACCTTGACACAGCCAGATCAGAACAGCATTATCAGAACACTCTGCAGGTGGTTGAGGCAGACAGGAAGCTGAGGCATAACCAAAGGAAGAAGAATGTTGCAAACTAGAGTGCTTGATACATGTACACTAGGGAACATGACAGTTGTGGCCTAATGGTTAGAGAGTCGGCTTTGAAACCTGGAGATTGTGGGTTTGATTCTCGATGTAATTAACTAATTACAAATACTTTTGTTACAGTACTTGAGTAAATTTTTCTACTTTCTTGAGTATAATTAAATTGTGGTACTTTCACTTTTACTTGAGTTGAATAAAAATAAAGTTTTTAACTTCACTACATTTATTTTTCGCCAAAAGTACAAAGTACAGGGGGAAAAAAAAGACAAAGGTGCCAATCATAGACAGTGGTGCCAAAGGAGAAACAGGGTAATTGGCATTTGACGGGCACTTTTCTAACTACTGTGGTGGATCCTTTTGCTTCAGGCAATAAAAGACAGATTTGACTCGGGTGCAAAACCAATCAGAACTTCCAGTTCAGATGGGGGGCAGGGCGTTCAAACCACCGTTTGTTTTAACAGTCATTTGGCACTGGCATTTTGGATCAGCATCGTTGACGCTTTAATATTTTAGTGAATGTATGAGCTACGCTCTGATTTTAAATAGTAATTTTAAGAGCTCCTGAAATGGTTTATACCATTGATATTACCAGAGCGCTCAGCAGTTTAAGATGCAGTTTAACAATGTAAGTGTTTAAAATGCATGCACACAGTTCAGTTAAATGGTAAAGGTCACCTTCTTTAACAGTGCAGTTAAACATCAGTGCTGATAGCCGATAACATTCACCGCCATTACACTACGGGCGTCCCGAGTTCGAATCCTAACTCGAGGACCTTTCCAGATCCCGCCCCCCTATCAAAATAAAGGCAAAAATGCAAAGCAACAAAAAGAAACAAACAAAACAAAAAAGGGCAGTTAAGCTAAATGTACAAAGCTGAAATATCCTTAACATTAACAACAACACTGAACTAAGAGTGCATGGATTTTTATGATAAACCATGATTTATCTGTCAATCAGATGCACTATAAAACTTTTTCTGTGCACGCACTTTGGATGCCTGTGCAATAGAAAACAGAGCACAGATCTTCTTGTGCTTGAATGGTTTAAATTCACATTAAAATCACTTTTTCTGTGTGCGTGCTTTGGATGCGTGTGCAGTACGGAAAACAGCGCTTGGATTTTTTAAAGTCATGTTAAAATGCACAGAAATTAATCAGTAACAGGAATCTAAATTTTAATATTATAACAAGTATCCGATTCCTGACCTGGAATTGATTTTGATTCCCAAGCCATATGGGTTAACGGTAAATAAAATTATCTTTTGTTGTTCTAAAGAAAATGTGCCTGCAATCCACTGTTGCTATTATAACAAACTACACTTTTAATGTGATTTTAAACTATTCAAGTCAAGAAGACTTGCGTGCTGTTTTCTCTGCTGCACACACAGTGTTCTTTAGACTGTTGATTTTAGTTCATAGTATTCTGCTACAATGAATTTTTTTGCAATTCGACTTAGAATAAATGTGAATGATATCTAAGTTTTTTTTTTTTTTTTTACCTTATTGTAATCGAAATTAGTAACTGATAGGAATTGCTAAGCAGAATCCGAATCACAATCATTCAAATTCAAATGATGCCCAGCCTTACCCATCACCCACGTTGTTATTTTTTTTTTTTTACTGGCACCTGTCTGTTCACACTGTTTTAAGCTCTCATTTCTTTGATAAAACCTCTCAATTACTCTTCTTTGCTTTTGCCCTTCTTAAAAACATTAAATAATAACACATGATTTTACGTGGATTTTTCAAAATTAGTTATAAAGCAATTGCTCCTGGCAACAGGGACAGCTAGTTTGCTTAGCATATTGTCAAAAATGAGAATTTAGGAAATTAATATCATGTTTTGCTCCAAAATCACTATATAACATCATGTTGCTTCTTATCACAGAATGTATAATATTTTATAAAATTCTATACTGTGTTACAGGCTATATATGCCGATTAGCGTTCCATTATAAATATACATAATTCTCATGAAAATACCTGATGCATTTCCTGGAACGTCATAAGTCTCACTTGTGAAACAGACATTACATGAGAGTGTTTAATGCCCCATAATGCTCACATTGCCTCATTTTGGGTAAAAATAGAAAAATAATACTAAAGTACTTTGTAAAACAGTAACTTGAGTAGTTTTTCAGCAAATTACTTTTTTACTCTTACTTGAGTAATATTATTTTTTAGTACTTTTAATTGTACTCAAGTAAATTATTCCTTAAGTAGCAATACTTTTGCTTAACTACAACTCTTTTAGTACTCCACCACTGAAGAAAAGTACAGAAATTAAATAAATAAAAAATGAACAAGGCACTGAACCCCAATTGCTCCCAGGCGGCTTAGTAAAAATGGCTGCCCACTGCTCTGGGAGTGTGTGTATGTGTTCACTACTCACTGCTGTGTGTGTGCAATTGGATGGGTTAACTGCAGGGCACAAGTTCCGAGTATGGGTTAACATACTTGGCTACACGTCATGTCACTTTCACTGTATAGTATGAAATTACAAAGATTTTTGCCAATTTTTGATGTTTAACTGTCAAAGAATGTAATAATTTATATACTGTATTCTAACTGTAATATAGGTTTGGTAATGTTGCTAGAGCACAATAATGCTAAGCTCCATAACTGTATATAATTTTCATTTTTTAGGTGTGGTTGACCCGGTAAATGTACAATTTAAAATATGAAATTTGGCCACAATGTTTACTACTTGATATGACATGCATTAGATTTTGGGGTCGTATAGAAAAAGGCTCTGCCTCTTGTGGATTACCAGATATCATCCACCTATAGTCCCACCCTAAAATAATGATTAACTACATTACAACAGAAATAAAAATAATGCATTCAAAACCGAATCAAAACTACTCTGAATTACTCTGCTTTTATACCATGTGGTAATTTGGCAGTGGATTCACGAAAGCTGGGTTACAGCACAGAAAAAGGAAGTTAAGGAAGAGTATATAACTCCCAGCTCTGTTTGATCCAGACCAGAATTTTAGAGGGCTCTCATCATGTACCTGTTGGTGGTGGTTGTCTCTCTCCTGCTGAGCTCTGTTCCTACTCAGAGTCGTCCTGTTGAGGTGAGAACAGACAATAAGATTTGAAATGGGAAATTATACCATCATCAGCAGCAGCTTCCTATTGGGAGCAGCTTTTAATTTTTATCAAGAGTTTCTGACATACATGTGTTTAAAATCCATAAACAGGATTTAATTGAAAAGATCTCAGGGAAGACTGGTAAGATGCACAAAAAGATACTAGCTTGTAATTTTGTAGTGTTTTATTATTAATTTAGTGATTCATGTCTCAGGTAACATCACTGAGAAAGATGCCATGCCAGTATCAACTATAATCGAGACCAACAAGCATGCAGGTAACAGTATGAAAGCTATATGATTTGATAGTATATATCTTTTGTGTAGCAGTTGATGACAAATTCCTTGGCTCTTTTCATCCTTTAAAAAATTATATTATCAGTGTCAGCAGACTGAATGACTTTGTGCATTACACTATACCACACAGGACAGGGAGCGGATGTGCCCTTGATCATGTTTGGAGACATCGCCATACCAAAAGGGTTCCAGAATGCAGATCCGTGCACAGCTCGTGGATGCAAATGGGAGAGAAGCAGAAATGGATTAGTCTATGTGCCCTACGTGATCGCCAACCAGTACTGTAAGTGACAACAATCACTACTTTTGATATTATTGCATCGGTGTCACATGATCTGTTTAATAGTTTACTCCTGCCACAGCTCCAAAGGAAAAACAAGTGATTAAACAAGGCTTACGGTCCTTTGCGGATGTTTCCTGCATTCGATTCGTTCCACATGAAGGGCAGAGGCACTTTCTCCACATAAAGTCTGATTCTGGGTAAATCTCCTGATTTAGGGCTTCTTTCTATCCCATTTATGTGTATATAGTAAATGTGCTTTCCCAAATATACAAGCTGATTGCTGATGTGTTATGTGTGATCCACAGTTGCTATTCATATTTGGGGCGCCAAGGTGGAGGACAGGTTGTTTCTCTCCAGCGTCGTGGGTGTGTCTATCATAGTACTGTTCAACACGAGCTTCTTCATGCTCTCGGGTTCCACCATGAACAGAACCGCAGCGACCGTGACAGACACATCAAAATCCTTTATAAAAACATCATACCTGGTATTTTTCTTTAGAAAAAAACAAAGATGAAAAAATAGAACAAAAAATAAGAAAACAAAAATGCATAATACATGGCATGATACATTTATTCACAATAATTGCAGTCTTGATTAAATTTCACTGTGTATTAACCTGGTTTACATTTATAGTGTTTAATACCTTTCTGTGCACTGTAACAGCACAGCAGCACAATTTCAAGCGAAGAGAAACCAATAATCTGGCAACCCCCTATGACTACAACTCTGTGATGCACTATTCAAGGTAAGCGCTCTTGTAGCTCAGTGCAAATTTGATTTTATTTGTATTTATTTCTTTGTATTTTATTTATTTGTTTTTTTGGGTGACATGCTAAAAACAATCATCTGAGTTTACTGTTATTTCTTTATGTGTGTTGTTTTAGGTACGCTTTCTCTAGGAACAATGAGCCAACCATGATTCCTATTCCTGATGGGAACGTTGTGATTGGTGAAGCTCGAAGTATGAGCCGCAATGACATCCTGCGGATTAACAGACTCTACTGCAGTACGTTAAGTCTTTATTGCCACTTTTTGAATTCAAACATCATTTGTGATTCTCTGCTGAAATCACCACCTTAGACCACCATGAATTTACATACAGTTCCAGGGTGTTTTATGCAGGTTAGCAGATGGGCCGCCATAGCCATGCTGTTCACTAGCAATACTTACAAGAAAGGTATCTTGCGGGCAAAACTAGTCTAGCGGGCTGGTGGTCTTTACAGTGGGATTTACAATTACTGTAACTTTTATCACAACAAAATCTTGTCTTTCTTTCCATGATCATTGCTTTTCTTTTTTTTCTCAGGTTGAAGTGCTACCAGGCTGTATGAAGGATGTGTTTGATGACTTGATGATCTTTTTTTCCCCATCATTCTTTTTTAAGGTTTCTTTTTTTGCACATCACAGTTTCAATTGATTTTACTTATCCTATCTTCTAAAAATTAGACACCTAAAATCATTTTATAATCAGACACCTCTCAGTATAAACTGTAACAATAATACTATGTTCCAGTATCAGAATTTTGTGACAAATCAACAAAAGGTGCAAACAGTGTGAACTCAAAATGCTCTTTAAAGGGGTCCTTGGTTTTTTTTGTTTGTTTTTTTTTCACTTTTTCAACTTTAATTAGTGTGAGGTGCTGTTTGAGAATAAAAAAGATGCAAGGTGACTCATGTCTTTTTGCCATAATAAAAATAATAATGTCTTTTATCTATGTTAATTTTCATTACACTTTATGTATTAAATAAACATGCAACATCAATTCAAAAAAATGTAATACATTCAAAAAAAAAAATCAGTTTTATATCTTTTTAAGAACTAGTTTGTAGGATGTTATATGTATAATTTGAAAGTGTATTTTGTTATCTTCATTATTGACACAGTATTTGTTATTATAAGTCCAAATCAACTTCCTAATAATATTCTCAAAATGGTTATTCCAAAGGTATTTATTATGAAATGTTACAGGGAAATTAATCCAACATCTAAAGAATTTATTATTGCATTTGCTGTCTTTAATATCAACACTATATCTTGCACTTGTGTCTTGCAAAAGTAGGCAAAAACCTGCTGGTATTGCATCAAATACAATGCTATATTCTTGTGAAGATACTGGGATACCAAATGTCTCTAAAAATTCAGTATGTAAATAAATAGCCTTCACCATTTATCAATTGTGAAAAAATTACAGAAAATTGATTTATTCTTATTAATACTAATACTCTAACGAGAGTTAGCTGACATGTAGGTGCAATGTTACTTATTGTTAACAGAATGTTCAAAAGGGACCATCAAAATAAAGTGTTTCCAATGTTTCATTCAGTTCAACTTGAAAAATATATTAGAAGTAACAAAATCAAGTACATTCAAACATTGTTTTACCATATGAAGTTGAATAAAGTTGAATTAATATTTTTAAGTAAAGATTTTGGTATGCATCTAATACTTTTTGCAGCATAGACTAAACAAGTCCTTATTTTAGGGATTTAACCAAAATCCCATTCAAAAAACCCACTGACTCTGGGACGATGGAACCGGAAGTGCTAAAATGCTAACTCGCTTCCGGGTTTTTGCCTACAAAGTGACATCATAGTTCCACCACTCTATGAGTTCCTAGGCAGAGGTTATGGGAAATGGAGCCCAGAACGAGTGGGAAAGGTAAGGAATGGAGTGCCCTGAGTTCACAGGCACTCCAGCTGGTGATTGTAACAGAGACTCATAGACTGGAGCGGACTCTGGAGCGGATTCATGGACTAGATCAGGTTCTGGGGTGGATTCGTGGATTACAGCGGGCTCTGGAGGAGTAGAAGAGCAGTGTGTAGCCCAAACACACAGAATGGCGACCGCCATTACAGGGAGAACTGAGCATAGGGGAACAGATTCTGTGACAACCAGGGCTGAGGCCCTAGGGATGCCTGCTGCTCTGGCCGAGACCAGCGGTGGGTCCACCAAACTGGAAACCAGCCTCAAACACCTGAGGAATGCCTAGGTGTCTTCAAATGCAATGTTTACAGTGACCGGGAACACTGGAGTGGCATCTGTGACGACTGAAGTCTGCAGCGTGACATCCATGACAACTGGAGGCTTTGGCGTGACGGCCATCTTGTGAAGCAACTCCAAGTCAGTGGCCATCTTGTGAAAAGACTCCAGAACGGCGGCCATGACGAAATAAACTTAATGCTGGGTCCATGGTAGGCCTGGAAACACTCTATCAAGCTGCTGGATTTGGGTATGGCTGAGTATTCTGTAACTTGGAGGTGTGACAATGGAGTTGGGGATCCACTTGCAGGATTTATCAAAGAGCACAGTCAAAACAGGCAAGGTCAAAGTACCAGCAAATGTCAATGGTAGAGGCAAGGCAACAGAGTAATCCAAACAACAGGCAAAGGTCAGGGCAGGCAGCAAACAATCAAAAAACAGATAGACAGTCTAAGTCAAAACACTAAGGCAAGGCAAGAAAGAAACATAGGAAACACAGGAAAACATGGGAACAAAGGCTGGCTAGGAATGAACACACAAACAATACTTATCAATGTAAGTGAGTGAGTGAGTGTGTGTGTGTGTGTGTGTGTGTGTGAGAGAGAGAGAGAGAGAGTGTGTGTGTATGTGTGTGTGAGAGTGTGAGTGTGAGTGTGAATGTGTATGTAACCTTTATAGTCCTCCTGACTGGAAACAGGTGGAGACCGATAATGATTTCTTAGGCAGAGGTTATGGGAAATGGAGTCCAGAATGAGTGGCAAAGGTAAGAAATGGAGTGCCCTCTAGCAGAGTTCACAGGCACTCCAACTGGTTGATCGTAACATAAGGTTATGGGTAAGCAATCCTTACTGGGTTTAGGTAGCAACGTAATTAAGCCTTGAAACATAGTTGAGGGAAGCCTACATGTTTCTATAGCCTCCTTAAGAACCAGTAAATAGAATTCAGAAATGTAATCTTGAAATACCTTATAAAAGGTAATGCCATCATTGCCTGGGGATTTATTATCTTTTAACTTAGTAATGTTTTTTCTAGGGATATATCTTGATCACAAATGTCTTTCTGAGTATCATCCAGGGATGTGCACAGACATTTTGAGAGGCAGGGGCTCAAGTGGAAAAAAGGGCACTTCTCATATTTGTTTTAAGTTTTTTTCTAAACAATATGTTAAATATATTAGGGGTGTGTGATATTGACAAAAAATATATCTCAATATTTTCTGGGATTTTATCGATAATGATAATTAGACAATATTTTGCTGAGTGTGTTATTGTGCTGGTATCTTAAGGACTACCGTGGACAGCTGACTCCTAAAGTTTTTGATATTCTGCATATTCTGTGTGGTGATCAGTTCACAGCAGTGATAGAAATTAATCTTTTCCAATAAGTTTAAATTGATTTCTTAACTTTTATGGGCATTTTTACCTTTATAAAGCCCTTTTTTTCTAAAAGTGTGCATCATCTTTTCAGTCAAATTCTTAAACTGAATCAGTCAATTAGAATAATAAGTCATTTGGGCTGTTACCAAGCAAATGAAATCAGTATTGACAAAATGAATCTTTGCAATGCAGAGAAAACACAGAAGCTGCATTAGAAGTGGCATTTAGATGCATTTACACACTACTGTTTAGTGCAGAACATGAATGCATTTAACCTGAAGTTACAAATGCATTAATACTGTTTTGATATTTTAAACATAAAACGTTGAATACTGATATTTGAAATTATAAAAAAAATGAAAAGATACTTTAAATGTGAAATTAAAACTGCCAGTAGGTGGCAGCAAGTCACTGTTAATACGTGACGGTGAGCGTGATTTCACCAAGTACAACATGTTCCTGGATCAACATCCTTGTTGATCCTGGAACAACATTCCAATCAACCAATCAGAATTGAG
>JAFVLL020023437.1:0-12483 GCA_021397915.2 Tor tambroides | reverse complement strand
TTATTTTTCGATTGGTGACTATTGTTTGTTTTTCTGAAAACTTTGCTTTCAGTTTTAAATCTTGTGCAATATATTTTTACTTGCGTTTTTAAATTTTGTTTTCACGCTTGTTATTTTTTTATCCGTGACTGCAATACATTTGGCGGGAATCTGATCCCATATAACACATACTGAAAGTTATATGCTGGACCATAGTGTGTTAATAAATATTACATTTAAAAGTGAATATATTTCAAATAAATTGCAACTTCAATATTAAAAATGTGTAGCCTAATATTGACATGACATACCAGTTTCAATAGAACTTTTTTTGTTTCTATGAGTTTCATGATAAAACTGACTATAGCAAGTTACTTCATAAGAGCAGATGGCAGATGAACAAAGCAGACCGGATGTGCAGTGTAGATAAACATGCAATTACAGTTAGCATACTTCCACAGTTACAAGGTCAACACATCAATATATGGTTTATCATTTTCAGTCATTACCGCACTGAAAAACCATCAATCAAACGCTACACCATGTGCAGCCATCTGCAGTGGATGACTACATTCAACACACCATAAAAGAAGTTTACCAACCATCAAAAGGCATAATAAACCAGGGGGAATATGAACGGGGGGAAAAACACATTTTATAGAGATGCTTAAAAGAGTAGATAAAACACATTAGCTAAGCAATCAACATTTCGATGCAATTTCAGGCTCACCCTCCCTGCAGTGTTAAGCCTTGATCCTGACAGTGCACAACAGGACATTAACATCAGGCAGCGCACGAGAGCGTCCCGCCACAAGGGTAGCAGCTAATGCGTGCCCACAGGGCGTCTGGAGACACTATACGGAAAGCCGCTGGGAACAAACACTGCAGATTCATCTCAAACTGCCCCAACGCTGCGGTTATCATGCAATACCAATACATATGAAATGTGCTTGACGCTATGCAGCTGATGGTCAGTTTCAGAGCTGCTATCAGTACAAACAGATGGCCTTGAGATGGCCAACCTTTCTTAGAAATCATGAAAACTTTTATCTAACTTGCATTCAGCAGTGACGGATGCCATACCTCATTGTAATGGCTTTCTGAGAGCCAAATTCACACAGAGAGTTCATGGAAGCATATCATATGATCTTATTAAGGTTGGTATTTCAACAACACATAGTGTTAGTCAATAGGAATATTAGCTCTGGCAGCTATTATCTGGGCTATTTCGGCTCCAATTTATGAGCAAAATCTGACATCTAAATGGCAAATGAAACCATCTCGGGCCAGATGATATGAGGAGTTACTCAAGCATATCCTCAGTAAATGTCCCCATCGAGTCCATAATATTGGAGCAATTCAGTAGCTAATTCAACGCCACTCAATTGCTGTGATGGTGTTAATGGTGACTATCAAATATGAAGCAATATGAAACATTAGCATGAGGAATCTGGGATATTTGAGAGCAAATGCATTTACACAACAAATAGATCAGACTGATTGCACAGAAAAAGTGTGATTTATCCTCTTCAATGAAAAATTATCATATGAAATTTACAGAAAGTGACTCCCAGGGTTATAATGTACTGTGTTATCAGTATCAAGGGCCTTTCTATGGCTGGGTCCTCAAGGGACTTTAATGGCTCTGAGTGGATCTAAAGAGTCATATGCAGTGAAGTACATCACTATTTGTTGGTTTAAATGTTCATATTTTAAAATGCCATATTTATTTAGTACAAATAATTATACTAAAGTATGTAACGGTGGTGGCCGCCCTTCTTGCATAAATTAAACGTTTAAAGAATTTCGGGCGCCAGACAGGATTAATCCTGTCAGAAATTAAATTAACCAGGATAGCAAAAACCACCTGTTACAATATTAATAATAAAAATAATAATAAAAAAAAAAACAGTCAAAGGAAAAAACTCTGTTCACAAGGAAGATTTATTTCACAAAGTCAAAAAAAAAAAAAAACTTATTTGAAGAAGGTCATCAAAAATAAGGAAGGAAAAAAAAAAAAACAATTCAACACTCCAGTTCACTTCACACGAAGTTGAGATCCCTGAAGAAAACGCGTCATTCTATTTTTTTCCACAGTGGCAGATTAAGTATGAACTAAATATATTTTATTGCAACTTGAGTATCAAAAATATTAGCAACTTTTACTCTTTACTTGACTACATTTTTGAATAAGTATTATTCACTCTTTGCTCCACTACATTTATAATGAGTAATGCAATTACTTTTACATTTTGCATGGCATCTAACTTTTTCTGCAGCAGTATTTCTGCTACAAAATAATTGATACCTCTATCTACAGGGCATTGAAGATACTAGATGTAGTGAGTTTTGCCCTTATGCATCCAAACCTGTCAACAAGGCTACTTCATGTGAATGTGCATTAGTTGCTGTGCATTAGTTGCTGAATCAAAGGATATCAAATGATACTGAGGTACTGTTTTTGACAACTCCAGCTTAACTAAACTGTTTAAGTGAAAGTCGTGACGTATTGGTGCTCTGTGTTTAACCCATCCAAGTGCACACACACAACAGTGAGTAGTGAACAAATGCGCACGCACGCACGCAGCCATCGCTCCAGCACCCGGGGAGCAATTAGGGGTTCGGTGCCTTGTGCAAGGGCACCTCAGTCATGGTATTGAGGGTGGAGAGAGCGCTGTACATTCACTCCCCTCACCTACAATTCCTGCCGGCCCGAGACTCAAACTCGCAGTCTTTCGGTTACAAGGCCGACTCTCTAACCATTAGGCCACGACTTCCCCTAGGCTCAAGAGGTTTATCCAGGTTTATTTCTATTTTAGAAAACAGATATGCAATTACTCTCCTCACAAATCAAGGGGTTCTTGTTTTTCACTGGCATGTCTCCTAGGTGTTGAGGACTAGTGCATATTTGAGCCTACATTCAGTACGAGTAAAATGATTAAAATCAGAAAATGATTACGACTTTTACTCAAGTTGCCTTGCGACTAATGGAGTAATTTTCGCAGTAAAGTATCTATACTTTTACTTTTTTAGGTACTATTTACACCTCTGCACATGATCCTTCAGAAATCATTCTGAATAATATAACCTGATTTGATGCTCATGAAACTTTTCTTATTTTTATCAGTGTTAAAAATGCAACATTTTTCACACAATTATTTGCCAAATAGAAAGTTATAGCATTATACATTCACATAAAGAAAGAGTATTATATTTGATATGATAAATCATAATAGGGCACAATCAGAAAGCCTCCAGCCTAATCAACATACCTCTGAAGACCCACTGAGCTTTGAAGTAATTATCTCATCATGCTCGGCTGCACATAACCCCAGGCATGCCTCAGTGTAAAACAGTATTGATCTCAGCATTTAAGAGGAGAAAACATGGAAATCGTAACTGATGAAATTATCCTTTGAGCCTTTGCTTGTGTCTTTTGCCTTTTTTCTTAAACAGATCAAACCATTGTAGTAAATTAGCTCAAAGTGAGATGAACATAATTAATCATAACGGGTTGTTATCAATTATATATTCATCTTCAGGAATTAACTGTAGCCTTGATAGTACAATAAAATGATTTGTTCGTCCGCAGTACGGACAGTTTTAATCGTCTATTGATTTTAAGGGAAATTATTTCTCTGGCCACGAAAAATTTATTTTCCTTACTAATACATCGCTCATAGAGCATGTAGCAAAACCGGAACGTTAAAGTGACCTGTGAGCGGCAGACACAGACAACCAAGTGTGAATACATATGGATGTTTATTAAACTACACTACAGGGGAACATGTAACATCGAACTGGACACAAACATACACATTAAACATAGATGCCACCACCAGGGAGGCATGGAGAGAGAGAGAGAGCGCTCGCGCGTGCAAGAGAGAGAGCATAATGGCAGGATTTGCGCAGAGAGAGAGAGAGAGAGAGAGCGCGCTCGCGCGCAAGAGAGAGAGAGAGCATAATGGCAGGATTTGCGCAGAGAGAGAGAGAGAGAGCATAATCAGCTAAACACAACCTGTTAGAACCATCGAAATTACAATACCTTAATTAAAAGGGGTCGAAGCCTAGAAACGCATCTAAATAGTGGACAAGCGGTTACTTTTGTCTTAGTTTGTTGGTGCTGAGTAAAATGTCCTGTTGCATGTATAATATGAATTCTTGATGAATTCCTTTGGAGTAGAAAGCTTCGTCATTCCAGTTATGGGCTGATTGGTCCAAAGTGAATCGCCAAATTACTGAACTTAAGACTGCCCAAAGCTTGGACTCCCCCAAAGGGGGAGCTGCGAGATTTCCAAGGTGATAAGTGTGTCTCCAGGGCACCGAAAGTAAAGAGAAGCCAACTTTTTGGGTGTGGGAGAGGTTTTATCAGGTCTCTCTGTAACACCCATTTGGTTAGTTTGACCAATAACAGGAGCATAGTTTCAGCGGAAAGTGTTTCTTTGTTCCTTTGCATCTCATTTGCATGTTTATGACTGTTCTGGTCTAGCTCTTTATGACTGGTGTAATTCGTCCCACAGTACGGTAAAACTCATATGATACATTTCATGTTCACATAGTGTACATCATTGTTTGAGAAATAAAGAGCAGATCATTTTGATATGAAGAAACATACATCTGACATATATTAAACCCGAGATACATTCATACACCTGAATGTGAGTGTTTCGACTTACTAATACAAATATGAGTGGTAACTAGGCTAATATAATAAGGAAACATACAAACAACACACGTATACCAGATACCGTGTAACTGATTAAATATGGTCTAAATAAAGAAAATGTCTATATTGTGTGTGATGTGTATTTGTAGTTGTAGAAGACCACTGGTCTAGTCAGGCCGTTGGTGCCTGGCCCGGGAGGGTCATTCACTCCTCTTCGGAATGCGTTTGAGATTTGATGGGGAGACCAGAGGGGTACGTCTGTGTAGCATCTTTTTGATAGTGGGGAGAGACCATTGGTAATTTAGCGTCCATATAAATGTAAATAGTGAGGCCAGGTTAGTAATTTATATGCAGAAGTCAAAGTTTAAAAGGGGTCTCTTAAAACCAAATGTAATCAACCATCAATGAGTTTACGCAGACGCTACACCATTCATTAATTAAACTGCTTTAGACAAAAACACATACTATACAGTTGAACGGCCCAGACAAAACATGGCAAAACTGAGGTCATCTCACTGAACATAGCAACAGGGCCTAAATGTTGATTATGTTTATAAACAGAAAAAAATAGACGTTGGTGAGGATTTTGAATGTTCATTATAACTCGTCTGGATTAGGTTTAGAACAACATGAGGGTGAATAAATGAAGGTAAAATGTCCCTTTAAGCTAAAAAAAAACAACAACACTTCATACAGACTGTATGGAGAGATACACATTCATATTCAATATAAGTGTATGTTTACATTACAACAATGTACTAAAAAACAAATGCTTTTCCTTTGCGTTTTTCGTGTAGTTGGCACCGTAACTTTTTAAAGAAACTCATAAACTATAAACTAAACATGTAATACGCACAACTTCACATTTTTGAAGTTTACACAGAGACGACAGTGGTATCACTTTTAAAACAGCCCTCAAAATGTATTGGATTGCTGTGTAAACAAAGTTTTCTGTTTTTATTTGAAAATGGTGTCGTTTAAGCAAAGACTATAGACGTGTCAAGATGTGTCACTCGTATAGTTTTGAATGGGGAAAAATGCAACACTCAATATGGCCGCTCTATCGAACAAAGCCCCCCCCCCCTTCTGAGCAAAAGAGCCAATCCCTAATCGGCCCGAGAGGCGTTTAAAAGACGGCCGCCAAGTGACATGATTTGCTTTAAAGGGACTTTGGTTTAAATACCCCCATGAGTCAGTTTAAAATAAAATCATGGCCACTTAGCCAGTATTCTCATCTCTGTTCCTCTTGTTCTTGTGTGTCGAGCATTTGAAACAGATGTCATCTATACCTTGTTTGCCCCACACTCGTCATGCTGAAATAACTCTCGCAATTAGCTGATTTAGCACTGAACTGCCCTCACAGAGAGAGAAGAGAGAGAGAGAGTGAGTGAGTGAGTGAGAGTGATAAAGCTGCTCTTATATTATTATGTAATGTGGCTCTGAGGCTGGATGCATTTTCTCCTGACAAAGTAAAACAAGCTAAAGTACAAAATGTGCTCCAAGGGCTATCAATGAAAAGGCATCTGAAAAGATTCTGACAAAGAATTAAATATTTTAACCTCTGCTGTTGAGTGTGATCTTGCCTTGGGCACCAAGCTTTGTTAGAGATCAGACTCTTTTGCTTCAGTCTGGCTTTAGTCACTCTTGCGACTTACAGAGTCTCTTCTTCACACAAAACTACCATATGGCTTCAGAAGACATGGTATATACTGTAATGCAGGAGTTAAGGTGGAGGTTTTAATGTAATTTTATATATATAATTACATTAAAACCTCCACCTTAATTCCAAATATATGTGCGCTATTCCTTCGTTATTTCTACATCAGAAGGTAAAAGGTCTGGAGTTGATTCTAAGTTTGCCATTTGCATTTGGAAGCTGTTGCTCTGAACCCAAATTGTGTGGTCAAAGGTGCTCTCCATACAAGTGAAACAGACTATTGTTAGGCTTCAAAATCAAAACAAATCCATCAAAGAGATAGCAGGAACATTAGGAGTGGCCAAATCAACAGTTGGTACATTCTGAGAAAAAAAGAATGCACTGGTGAGCTCAGCAACATAAAAAGGCCTAGACGTAGGGTGACCATCGATGTGTTCCATATAAACGGCACATATGGCCATCCTACATAGACGTCCACGGAGGACAACAGTGGTGGAAGATCAGAGCATCCTCTCCATGGTAAAGAAAAACCCTTTCACAACATCCAGCCAAGTGAAGAACACTCTCCAGGAGGTAGGCGTGTCACTGTCTAAGTCTACAATCAAGAGAAGACTATATAGAGCAAATACAGAGGGTTCACCACAAGGTGCAAACAAAGCCAGATTAGACTTTGCCAAAACACATCTAAGAAAGCCAGACCACTTCTGGAAAAGCATTCTTTGGAAATTAAGTTCAACCTGTACCAGAATGACGGGAAGAAAAAAGTATGGAGAAGGCTTGGAACAGCTCATGATCCAAAGCATATAACATCATCTGTGAAACATGGTGGAGCAGTGTGATGGCATGAGCGTGCAAGGCTTCCAGTGGCACTGGGTTACTGGTGTTTAGTGATGACGTGACAGAAGACAGAAGCAGCCGGATGAATTCTGAAGTGTAAAGGGATATACTGTCTGCCCAGATTCAGACAAATACAACAAAGTTGATTGGATGGCACTCCATAGTACAAATGGAAATGACCCAAAACATACAGCAAAAGCAACCCAGGAGTTTTGAAGGTAAAAAAGTGGAATTTTCTACAATGGAAGTGTGAATTACCTGATTTCAACCCGATTGAGCATGCATTTCACTCGCTGAAGACAAAACTAAAAACAGAAAGACCCACAAACAAATAACAACTGAAGTCAGCTGCAGTAAAGGTCTGGCAAAGCATCACAAAAGAGGAAACCCAGTCTCTGGTGATGTCCATGAGTTCCAGACTTAAGGGAGTCATTGCTTGCAAAGGATTCTCAACAAAATATTAAAAATGAATATGAAAATGTGGGGACTGTGTATAAAAGTGGTTGTAATTCCTAAGCATTTTATGTTATATTTTGGGTCAACACCTTGAATTCAAGCTTAAAGTCTGCACCGAAATTATGAAAATTGTGTCAGTGTCCAAATATATATGGACCTGACTGTATATATTTACTTTTGAAATATATTGTAATGTCTGAAGAACAACAGACAAAAGAGGCTCCGTGTCTTAACTTTTAATTAGAATGCAGAACAAATGTGTTACATGTGCACCAACCTAACCAACTCGCTCGTCTCTTTTCCGGAGTCTTTTTACTTCCTCTCTTAACCCTATAACTGCCGGTGCAAAAATAAACAGCAATTTCACAATGATTATAAAGTCTGTGCGCTACAATATATATTTTTTTTGTGTAACACTATAAATGTCTTTACTGTCACCCCAGTTTTTTTTATTGGTAGTGTATCACAGTTTCCCCAAAATTTTAAACAGCCTAACTGCTTTCGACGTTAATTAGAAATGCTTCTTGAGCATCAAATCAGCATATTAGAATGATTTCTGAAGTATCATGTGACACTGAAGATTTAAGTAATGATGTCTTTTACATCACAGGAATAAATTACATTTGAAAATATATTCAAATAGAAAACAATAATTTTAAATATTTCACAATACAACTTTTTTTTTTACTGTATATGTGATCAAATAAAAAAAATAAAAAATAAAATAAAAGTCAAATTGTGCTAAAGCATATTTTTCCAAAGCTGTTGAAAAGCAAAAACAAACAAACAAAACCAGTTTTGCTGGGATCAAACTAGTATCGCATTCATTGAATCTAAAATCTAAATCCTTCTGTAAATCTTTCATCTTCTCACCCTAAACTGTTACAGGAAGAGCAGGCAATAATAAATCCTCATCTTCAGCTGTGATACCCCGCGGTGTAAGCACAGTACTTGCACTCTCTCTCAGAGTCATTTTCTGCACAACATGGTAGTGTGATACTGTATCCTATCATTTCTCTTGTTCAAATAGTATCTTTAAGTTGTTGCAGTTACTGAATGCAACATATATAAATGGCATTGTCAAAATGTAAAATCAATTATTCATATAATTAAATATATATTCATTTAACTTAATTGTGTTTGGTGAGAAAGAAGAAAGAAGTCAGAGTTCAGGTAACCATAACAGATGCACATGAGCACATTACATGATCTCTATTAATTAGTGACTACTTAACTTGAATAAAATGTTAATCAGATGCATCATGCTCATTCAAACTGAAGAGGACACATCACACTATTTTTTAGGTAAGTGGATTTGAAATTGTTTTAAATTACATAGGTAAATACATCCATACACACATAAATAACATCTCAGAACCAAGAGCAGCTCACAGCCTTCAGCCTCATAACCATTTTTTTTTTTATACTGGAGATAAAAACATTCCATATTCTTTTTAGCCTTAGTGATTTGATGAATATATATGGCTACACTACACTGTAGAGGCAGCGTGTGTTTCGCTGTGCATGCCTCCGGGATGAAGAGAAAAATAAATGTGGTTTTAGATCAGCATGAGCAGCAAACAGCAAAAAAAATCATTGAGAATTTCTTTCATTCCATTTCTAGCAAGAAACCAAATCTTGTGGACCACACACATACTGCTCAAATCAACATAAAATAAAAACAAATGAGCCTGTTAATTTCTAAATCCATGTCTTATTGAACAAACAATTTCATCAGTGCATGATATTGCAATGGGAAAAAGGGTTGCAAATGTCATTTGACTTTGTGCACACTTCAAAATAGTACATTCCCTCTCAGAATACTTGAGATTTATGACAAAACATGTTTCATGCTGAAACTACTCTTTGTAGTTCTGTTGTATTTCAGCTTAGGTGGTCATTGGTTCCGTAGTTGCTTTTGTCTATGAATATTAGCTCTAATTGAGTGTCTTGTAAAATTCTTGTAACGTTTTATGAGACTTTTATGGGAAGCTGTATTGCCCAGCCAGTGATTTTATGGCAGATCGGACATAACCAAACACCATTCACTGTTAATGTGGTTGATACTTCTAACATTTATTGAACAGCAGCAACAGGTTTACGAGAATGTGGACAGGAAATAGAATGAATTCATATTTTGTGTGCATGATTTAGTAAACCGAGGGAACGAATAGTAAATCATGCTCGCAATTTACTTTTTTCCCTGTATGTCATGTGCAGGGCTCCATATTTTTTAAGGAAACGAATACATATATTAAGAAGGAACGAATTATTATTTCGAGTTGCATGATTTACTTAAAAAGAGGGAACTAATGATTATATTGAGTGCACAATTTAGTAAACCGAAGCAATGAATTAGTAGATTGTGTGCACAATTAATTTTTTTCCTTGCATGTCATGTGCAGGGCCCTGTATTTTTGAAAGAAACGAATCCGTATTTTACGAAGGAATGAATTGTTATATTGTGAGCATGATTTACTGAAAACGAGGGAACTAACTGTTATATGGAGTGCATTATTTACTTAAAACGAAGGAACAAATTAGTAAATTAAAAAAACACTAAATACATTGACGTCATATATTTTCCAATTTTTTTTAATATTTTGAAAAATAAACAAACAAGCAAATTTGGCTGTATGGGAACAGCCCAAAACACTGATGACTCATCTTGCACTCGTGGGCGTGTCTAATTTTTTATCCAATCAAATTCTCTCTAGAACAACAATCTTTCTCACTCTAACAAGTAGCTAATCCAAGGTTCACAAACAATTCTTTTTTTTCTGGTCCAACTATGAAAGGACCTGTCTTTTAAAATATCCCACCCCATTTTCCTGTTTCAATCAGAAAAACATCAGAATGGGAAAGAAAACAGCAATTGTCAAAGTTCATAACCAACCATAATCCTCCAACATCGTATCTCCTGTGCGATATTTCACCGCCTGTTTGAACTACATAGGCAAAAACGAAAAAAAAAAAAAAAAAAAATCGTTTTTACCGTCTCTTTTGTTGCTTCCTATAATCTCGAGAGATTTTATAAGAGTCAAGATCCTGCATAATGGGATGCAATCCACATCCACGACAGAAAGGGATTATACCCCACAAGCTATATTTAGAGCGGAAAGTTTACTACTTCACAACTTGCTCGCACCTATCAGCAGCAAACTGTAACTGTGATGAATTTTAAAGGCTGCTTAATCCTTTTAAATCTCTGTCACATCCGATACATTGAGGTGCCCGCTGGAAAAGAAAAAAAAAAAAAATGAAGCTGGCTTTCGGAATTGTGTCTGTGCTCAAAAGGCAGCCTGTTTGGAGAATCTATGCTTGTGCTGCCTTGGCAGAGATAACCCACACACTCCAAGGCCTTCACAGGGGATTACGGTGTGTCAGTGCCTGGCGGCTTTGACCAGGAGACCTCACCTTGAGAGAGGAACATTCAGCAGGGGTTCAAATGTTCTATCTGGGCCACTGTGGGATTAGCATGTGAGACAGGACCAACGACTGTGAAAGGATTCTGAATTCATCGGAACACCCATTTCCACGGAGCGACTCTCTTGAACGCCGTGGCTTAAATGGCTGAACCCTGGATGTGCGATTAGTGTGAGAGAGTGGCGTTAATCATTTCTTGATGTCTACATCAAAAAGGACTGTCAAGCTACAGATGCAGCACTATCCTATGGTATAATAGCATATTTTGAAGATAGCATGCACATTATGTGTGGAGGGCAGGGTAAGATGTGCCACTTTGTGCCTAATCTGTTCTCTAGGCAAGGAGAAAGATGGGTCTGCTATCAACTTGACCCGAGGGGTAAGCAGTGCCATGCCAATACTGGGAATATTAGTATTAGGCCACTAGTATTTTTATTTTTTTGACAAAAATATATTTCAAATATGCTAAATATGTCCATATGTTATATAAAAATGTGGATTAAAGAAATTATATGGGTTTACTATCAACTTGACCTGAGGGGAAAGCTGCGCCATGTCAATACTGGAAATATTAGTATTACTAGTATTTTTAGTATATTTTAATTATATATATTTATATATTATATGTATTTTTAGTATATTTTAATTATATATATTTTTTCAAATACAAAATACACATTCAAATAAAATACCATACATAATATTACATTTTGAATATTAAAACACATGTTGGTTACAACATTTTATTTGTTTTGGACAGCATATTAACATTGAAAATGCATAAAAACGGTCCAAATATGTGGTGAAATAAAAGTAATTAAAACTTATCTTATATAAATATAATTTAAAATCTAAATTATATTATACATTTTTTGTCCATCTTCTATTTATTGAATATATATACTTATTTTAAAAATATATACATTTTTGTCATATTGGTTCAAAGAATATATCTTAACACATAATTTATCTGTTTAGCTTTATTTTCTATTACATAATTTTTTAGCATAAATCTTGCTATTTATCTTTCCAATAAAAAAATACTTTGCTTAAACCTTAAACACACACACACACACACACATATATATATATATATATATATATATACCATTTTAATAATTAAAGACATTTAAAGATGTCTGTCTTCCTTTCTTTCTCAAATATATATTTTGGACAATATATTAACATTGAAAATACATAAAAATGGCCAAAAATATTTGGTAAAATATTAGTAACTATATTTTACATATTGTATATAGAAATATATTTATAAAAATATACCCATACATATTTATTTCTTGCTGCATAAATTCAAAGAATATAATCTCTCTCTCTCTCTCTCTCTCTCTCTCTATGTATAAATGAACTTTATATACAGTGGGTACGGAAAGTATTCAGACCCCCTTAAATTTTTCACTCTTTGTTATATTGCAGCCATTTGCTAAAATCATTTAAGTTCATT
>JAFVLL020023436.1:0-87236 GCA_021397915.2 Tor tambroides | reverse complement strand
GTATAAATTGTAGTTACTGCTAAGTTGGCTTTAAGTCAAACGTCAGCAGTTTCTCTGAGGTAGGGAGAAAGGAGGAGAGAGTGAAATACCAGAAGAAATATTCTCCATGAAAACCCTTGGAAAGTTTGATCTTTAACACAGAATTAATCAAATGCACTATTACTCCACGCTCTGGAATACTTCATTCTGATTGGGCAATCACAGCATTCTGTGGTCAATTATTTTGTAAAATAATGCTAAACTGCATAACTGAGCATTGTCCCAGGCAACCAATTCTCCAGAAGAACCAGAAGAATCTGTCATCATTTATTCATCCTCACGTCGCTCCAAACCCATACTTTCATTCATCTTCGAAAAACAAATGAAGATATTGTTAATGAAACTTCACCTAAGTGGACACTTCCAAAAGTGCATAAACACATTTTTGTAACACTTTAGTATAGGGACCAATTCTCAGTATTAAATAGTTGCTTATTAGCATGCCTTTTATTAACATATTGGCTGTTTATAAAGCACATATTCTGCATGACCATATTCTACATCCCTAATCCTACCCAATACCTAAACTTAACAACTACCTTATAACTATTAATAAGCAGCACATTAGGAGTTTATTGAGGCAAAAGTCGTAGTGAATGGTTTGTTAATAGCGAGAATTAGACCTTAAAATAAAGTGTGACCAACAAAGAAATCCATAACACAATGTAACAACAATTTGTTTCACTTAAAATTGTATGGTTCTTCTTTAATTATGTGGTGTTAATATTCGTTTAGTACAGATACGTTTTTGTACTATTTTTAAAGATATTTTGCTTTTGCAAAGGATAAGAACATTCTAGAAGTTTCTGTAACATTCTGGAATATTGTAGGCCTTTCTGGAACATTCCAGAACATTGTGGGAGTAGTCATAAAAGACGAAAAATCTTCCAACGCACACTTCTAAAGTTTTGGACGACTCACTTTTGGTAACTGTTTATGTTATGTAACTGTTGTTAGCGCAGTATTATAGATGAACCATGTGATTTTTTTTGTTTTATGAGTAATAACAGATTAGCTTGTATAATTGTCATGAGCACTGTTAATGACAAACAAAAAGTAATGTGATTTCAGCATGTCAAGCTTCATAAAGAAACGTTAAAAATAAAAGCGAAAAAAACCTTTTATAAATATTTGTTTTATGGTTTAATTGTGAAGTTTAATCCAAGTCCCCTGAAGAGATACCATCACTTTATATGATGAAGGTATTTTATTAAGGCTTTTAGTTACGTAACAACATCGACTAACACACAAATAAAGCACATAAAATATGGTAAACAGAAGCTCAAAAGTACTTGCTCAAAGCATGAGAACCACCAAGGTTTATTCTTGCATCTCATGCAAGCACGTTTGAGCTTCTGCAAGAGCCAGTAAGATTTGTTCTTTAAGTATGAATGAAAATCTTATGGGTTTGGAATGACATGACGGTGAGTAATTGGTGACAGAATTTTTTATTGGTAATAACTATTGATTTATGTCCAAAGACGCACTGGCTTCCCATGGTCAAAAGTTGGTTTGGGACTGGAGATGCAAATGTTTGTGACTAAACTTTTTTTTTTTTTTTAAACCAACAATTCTGTGCAATCGCAGAGTGTATCATAAAAAGCTCCACAGTAAAAAATGAAAAGCTTTTAAAACAGTTCCTGCGTCATCTCACGATTTTGAGGGCAAAGAAATGTTTTACCAATTTCTTTAATGATCAGACTTTCATAGGAGTCTCAAAGCAGCCAGGCAATTAACTCAAGAACATGTGGCCCAGTAGTAGCTTCCCCTTTTCACAGATCAGTTAAAGTTTTATAACCACTGCCTATCTGGTGCTGTTTGCAAGAATCAAAAGTGTTTTCAAACCATTAAAACTTTTTTCCCATTCTCATTTTTGGCATATGACCCGAGTAAATTTTCAACAGCCATAGAAAGGCTTGGAAAATCTATTTTTAAATCTATAGTTAAAAAGCCTGTAGTGTACGGACAGATAGTTACACTGAAAGAGTGAATTAAACGACATTTGATGAACAAAACATCAGAACCATCAGAATGAAAAGCGATTTTCAGTTTTTCAGAAGGTACAAACATAAATCTAAGTTATAAAGTGTTGCTTAGGACACCAAAGGGGGAATTCTGAGGGCGTTTTCGGATCTGTAGATTGTTTGCTTTGTTCCGAAGCAGGGACTTAAATTGTTACAATTTTCTGCATTACACAATATTCCAGAATGTTACAGAAACTTCTGGAATGTTCACATCCTTGCAAAATTTAAATATCTTATTACAGAATTGCAGAAGAACCATAAAAAACATTGTTACATTGTGTTATAATACAGGTTGGTTAGCTGGTCCGTTTGGTCAGACTGCGTTCTCATCACAACTGAACGACTCTGGAGTTGGTTTCAGTTGGGTCGAAACCACCACACAGAGCCAATCTCAGGCCAGTTGTTTTGGTGTGGATTCAGACATGGCTGTTGCATTCGTATATGCCTGAATGAACTGAAAATATGAAGAAAATGCACTAGGACAAACGCTCCAAATGAGCCAGGTGTGAAAACGTCCTCAATCTCAGATAGCTCCCCTGCAGACCACTCAATTTATGTAACCTCCAGGACACAGGACGTGCAAAAACAAAACAGTGTGACAAGGTTTATCAGGTTTACATGTCAGTCAGATGGTCTCTTCCTGCCTAAGAATTAGCTGCAATGTGAACCAGACTTTAAGCCACAAGTCAAAAATCAAAGCTCAAATCAAGTCAAAGCTCTGACGTTCTTTGGATAGGGATCTTTGTTGGATACTGACCCTCCCGGAAGTGAAGTGCCTTCTTCTGAACCTCTGTTTGCTCTGGCTCTCATACTGAACTGTTTATCCTGATTACATCAGGCCGCCATCATTAATTCGCACCTTGGGGGTCCTTGTCTCCTCTGAGCTGCGGCCACAATGAAACACTTGTTCAGCTTTGTTATTCCACTGGAAACTACTGTGCAGCCGGATCGTAGACATGAAGGCATCAGATTTATTTGATAAACTGTAAAAGCGTCACTTAAGCAGGAGAACAGGGGCCTTTATTATTGCAAGCTGCTATAGAGTGGATGAGAGACACTGTCATGTTCTGTGCTCCTCTTCCTCAAGAGCTGACCCGTGCTATAGGCCAGCGGTCTCAGGCTTTTGACCTACATACATTTTCCTTGGCATTTCAACACACCGGAGTGAATCTGTGCTTGAGTAGCTCGACTAGAGTCGCAAAGTCTTCGAACAATAAACTCCTAAACATGGCTTCAATCTTTAGCCCAGATTCCAAATTCATTGACATTTGAGGTTCATTCACAGCTCACCAGAGACCTAGTTAGTGGTGTTTGTTAAGGCAATGATCATTATTAATATTTTTTGTGCATAAGGTCAGATATTAAAAGAAAGGGGAAAAAAAACTCCTGCTAAATATTTAGCTTTGACTCATATCGCAGCATTTGTGCTACAGACCTAGCAACTAAAACTAAAAATTAAAACTAAAACTAAAAAATAAAACTATAATTGTGATATGGCTTAGAGCAATTATCAAATAGCAAAGGCTGTGATTCATTTAAAGAAATATGGTAACACTTTAGAATACTGATCCTTTGTTAATGAATAACTACACAGGAACAAATCACTAATGCACTATTAACATTGTAGTAACTACTATTACCTAACAAGAAACTATGATTATTGATTTAGTAAGTAATAGCACTCAGTAGTTCACTGTTAGCTAATCAATAACTACTATTTTTTTTAATATATAATTGAGAACTATTTTCGAATTACTGTGAGTACAGATTCATAATTAATGTGAATTATGTATATCGTATAATTAATTCTAAAATGAAGATGATGATGGTAACCCACTAGTAATGACTCAAGAATTATCAAATCCTTCTAAAGGAACTACTAACTACTTGGATCAGTATTCTAAAGTAAAAAGCATCATAACTCCCTAATATTGGCTGAGGTCATTGTAAGCTTTTGAGATATATGTAAGGTTTTGGATAGTAATGACTCAAGTGTTACTACATCCTTCTGAAGAAACTACTAATTATTTGGATCAGTATTCTAAAGTGAAGATCACGGTAACCCACTAGTAATGATTTAAGTGTTACCAAATGTAGCTAAATGAATTACTAACCAAAACCTTACAAAAACCTTAAAAGTTTACAATGACTTCAGTAATTACTAGGGAGTTATCACGATCTTCACTTTAGAATACTGATCCAAAAAATTAGTAATTCCTTTAGAAGGATGTAGTAACACCTGAATAATTACTATCCAATGCTTTACAACACTCTCAAAAGCTTACAATGATTTCAGTCGTTACTAGGGAGTTATCATGATCTTCACTTTAGAATACTGATCCAAATAATTAGTAATTCCTTCTGAAGAATTTGGTAATACTTGAGTCATTACTAGTGGGTTACCATGACCTTTACTTTAGAATTAATTATACATTATGTATTATTCATATTAATTATGAACCTGTATGCAGTAGTTCTTAGGTAGGTATGGAAAAATAATAGTTACTGATTAGCTAATAGTGAACTACCACATTCGACTAAGCACTATTACTTACTAATTCATTAATCAGAGTTTCTTGTTAGTTACTAATAGTTACTAGAGTGCTAATATTGCATTACTCATGTGTTCTTGTGTAGTTATTCATTAATGATGGAACAGTATTCTAAAGTGTTACCAAAGTATCATACGAGTGGCCCATGTGACTGTTATATCAGAACTTCTGAAGTCATACAGTAGCTTTGTGTGAGAGTGCATGATAAGCACAAAAACTGTCTCAATGATTTGTTCATGAATCTGCATGGTCAAATACAAATCACAGACACAGTGATCCAGTTGAGTTAACATCAGTTTTGGTCTGTTTCTCACACAAAGCTATCAGATGACTTCAAAAGCTGTGTAATATAGTGCATAAATCGCATGGACCACTTATGATAAATTCACAATCCTTTTTGAAAGCTCCATTCCACATAGTCTGTAATTGTATGGAAAGTCTTAAAGTCTTCAATTCCATAAAAGAAAAAGTCACAGGTTTGGAATGATACGTGGGTGAGTAAATGATAACAGAGGATTCATTTTCTTGGGAACTATTCCTTTAAGTGTATGTGTTGACTGTGTGAGTTTCGGAATGTGATTTTACTGACAGAACTAATACTGCAGTATACTGCATATGGTTGTGTTGACACTGGAGATGGAAATGTGTGTGGGGGTGCATTTCTATCAAACAGGATCTTGAGAAAATGAGAAATCCTCTCTTTTTCTTTCCAGAGAGGAATTTGGATATAACTGCATTTTAAAAATAGGAAGTGGAATGTCTGGGAGGTCCCAGCATAATGATAGCAGTACCAGCTGGTGATTGGATCTGCCATGGATCTGTGTGTGAGAAAGGGAGGACGAGAGCAGGCGGGGAAGGCGGGGGTTGCCTGTTGGTGCTTCCATGGTGAGGACCGCATTGCCAACCAATGTCAGTCGTGCCATCTCTGTTATATGGCCAGGTGGCATCAACCAGCAACATGTCCTGGCATTAACTACTACATACCCCTTCCAACACACAAGGTGGTGTAATCAATGTCAAAGTCAACCTCCTCTACCCCATGATCTGCCCTCACCCCTCCTAGAATCCCCACCCATCTCTCCATCTGCTTCCTGTATGTGCTGGGCAAATGGGTTGAGGTTCCACCTAACATTTGTGGGTGTCCCATATCAAAAATCTACCAATTCCAGAAGCTTTCTGTTCAGAAATCTTTCCTTACCGTAGCTTTTAGTCAAAATATATGCCACATTTAACATCAAAACTCAATTTTAATGGTCAATTTAAATCTGAAGTGTGTAATTTCTTTGCTGTTTGTTACATTGCATTTGTTTCCTCTCGTCTCCCATTGGTTGACAAATAGATATTCATTTTTATTTTATTTTATTTTGTTTTGTTTTATTTTATTTTTAATATAAAAATAAATCTAATTCTTCCCTGTTCATTTAGAAAAAAACTTGATTATTTTAAATAGATATTTACTGTAATTTAAGTTAACAATTCAGTGGCTGTTTGGTCGAAATGGTGGTTTTGCTGATCAAAAATCACCCCTTTTTAAGTCATTTCAAAGCAAATGCATAAATATCTATATATACTGAACATCATTAAAATAATTAAAACTATTTTTTGTTTTTGTTGATGCTTTTGTTTGTCAAATTACATATGGCATCAGAAACATTCTTTGATTGGAGCACTATTTAATGAACAAGCAAGATTGTGTACTCTTTATCATTTTCCTCTGACTCTCTTTTGATCTTTTGATCTTTCTGTATCTGTGAATCATAATTTAAAGTGTCGTGTTGAGCTCTGGATGGAGTGACAGAGAGGGAGAGAGACAGCTGGACACTCATGGCTCCAAAGATCAGCTTACACAAACTGACTGGCATGTCTGGCTGCAGTCTCCCTCTCTTTCTGTCCCTCGTCTCTTTCGTTCCACTTCTCTTATTTGTTCAGACCATTGCGCTGTTTCAGTCAAACAGACTCCCTACATACACATGGTGCTATGTGTTACGGTAGAGTTGGCATCTTGTGTTGGTTTATCCGGAGTGGAGCTCAAGCCTGACATCAAACACAAAACTAAACAATGAAGTCATGAAAACAGGATGAAACTGCTCTGGGGCAGCAACCATGAGCCCCTGTCTACAAACACATATATACACACACACACACACACACACACACACACATTTAAATGGAAACACGTTTTAAAGGCATAACTCCTCAAGCCTCTGCCGTGTCATTCATTGATAAAGAATGGAGCGGATTGCACATGGAAAAATCTAGAGGATGCAGATTGAGTGACAGACAGGCAGAAACTGCCCCAACACCCTGCCCCCTTCTCTCCCTCTGCACCCCCTGTTTTTTAAGGTGACAGATGGCTGTTTTCTACTCTCTTACTTTTCTTCTGTCACTCCGGTCTTTCTTCTTCATACCTGCCTGGACATGGACCCTGTCTTCTCCCCTCTCCAGTCTCGTAAAACCCCCACCTTCAGCAAACATACTAAAATCCACGCTTTACCCAAGAGTTAGGACACAGCCTGGGGCAATGCAATCTTCTTCAGGTGTGTTCCCTAAGATGGGAACAAGCCTAAGATGTCAGCTTTGTTTTGGAACATGGTAGCTGATTTCTAGCCTGGTCCAAGTTGATTCAAGCTAGTTATTTGCTGACCACATTAATATGACCAGCCAGAAGAAGGTTTGTTGCTGGCCCAAGATGGTCTACCAGCTTGCAGTGTTCCAGTAATGATTAGCAGTATTGTTATTGTTAAAAAAATGCTGGTAGGTCAAATGAAAACATGGCAGATGTAGTATGTCCAAATTAAATTCATACTACCCATGTTCATACTGTATAGAACATACTTTTTTAATGGTCGCAAAGTAGGTTTCAAACCAAACGTATAAACAGTATATGATTTCAGATGCACCTACAATCTGTCTATAAGACCCTAAAGTACCTTAGAATCAAATTTATTATCTAAATTTGGCATTATAATCATTAATGTTTTGAAATTGTTGCACATAATAGTATAAAATCAAAGTATGCACTGTTTTTTGCAAGCAAACTGCTCATTGTACTAGTTTAGCATACCATTAGCCTATTAGCCTGCTAGTTTAACCTATACCATACACAAATGTTCAGTTCTACATTTCATATATTTTGTACATTTTTTTGTGTTATTGTTTGGGTCTTACAAACAGCTACCCCCGGGGTTCCTCAGCAGATTGTTCATGACACGGTAGTAGATTTATTGACAGGTCAAAATGAGCAAAGAACTAGTTTTTGCCACACACTGATACAGCTTCAGTCACCTTTACAGTCTGTGTTTGTGTGATGTTTAGCAGATAAACTGTGACATGTCTTTTCATGTCAGATGTGTGCATATCTCCTACCTCACCATTCAGACAATGAGTCACAGCACAGAAGAGAGAAAGAGATTACATCACGCTCCTTTAATGTTTGTTTTTTATCGTGTTTTTCAAATACTTCTCATATTTGAGCTCTGCGTCGGACTTCTTTTGCATTTGAAAAGTTATCATGTTGTTTGCATTTGTGGAAGGTTCTCCATTCTTGGAAATTAATTTCGCTAAGAAGGCTTTGCGCACACTGATAAGTGGCGTTTATTATGCGCTGTCTGCATCGTAGTAGCACTGTTCAGAATTATGCAAATCAGGTAACATGGCACAAGAATTGAAATACTGCAAGCAAATGTGGCGCAAGTGTTTAGCGACTTTACCCCCTCTGATTGTGTGTGTTTGAATTACAAAAGAAATAATGGGACACGGAGGAGGCAACAGTAGCCTCTGTTCTTATCGCTTTCTTTCACTCAAGGTTCCAGCTCACTGCTCTTGACTACGGCTCTCTCCGACTATCCCTCCTCTTATCTCCACATGCCCGAGGTTCTGTCCATCCTGCCAGAACTGTTGAAGCAGAGCAGTCTGTGTTCAATTTCATCCATTTTTTCATAGCTTTTCTCCTCATTGTTTTCCTTTTTCGTTTAGCTCTCTCTCCCACTATTGCTAGAAGCCATAGTTTTAACATGAGTTCATTACACAATGACTTTTCAAGGGGGTTTGGTTTGGGGGATTGGAGGGCTGACGTTTCGGATGGCTGCCCCCAAACATAAAAACGACTTGTTTTGTCTCTTTAAGCTTTTACTTTTGAACGGTCTGCATTTTTACATTTATATTCACTTAAAGTGTGGTTTGTGATCTTACATTTTTCATCTAATGAAAAATACAGTGTTTCAATTCAATAACTTTCAAGATGAACTTCATGAGTCAGCTGTGTGGTAAATGTATTCATGACATGCAATTCAATTTAGCTTACAAGAACGATTTTTAGCCCAGACCAGATTTTTATGCTACTTTATTTTAAAACCACCCTAACAGTGAGTGAAAATCCTCACTCACTCACTCTCTCTCTCTCTCTCGCTCTCTCTCTCTAACATACTTCCTCTCACCCTGTCCAGCTGGATTTCTGATTAAAGCGATAATTTGTCACCTGCTGCTATGATAAACATCATATTTTTTTAATCATGCAATGCTGGTTCGTCCTTTATGTCTTTGTTCTCTGTTCGCTCTTTGTCTTTATACTTATCTGCTTCTCAGCAGACCATGAACTCTCGTCCTGTCTCTTCCCCCCCATCCTCTTCACACCCGTGTTTATAAGTCTATTTTGTGGGCGTATGCATTATCGGCAGTTCTATCGGCGCGACGAGCTGTATTGTATCTGTTTTTATGTTGGTGTCTTTGAGGCAGTTATGAATTAGTATTCTAGCTAACCTTGAAAGTCAGACATCTGATTATTGTTCTACCCTTGTCTGTCATTGTCTTTGGTATGAGCAGACAAGACATGTACATTTCGTTATTACATGCCTCTTTGGCATAGACCTTAGTCAGAGTAGTGCCATATTTAATTTTTGAAAGTAATAAAAACAAAGCTGTGAGGGATAAAAGTACAGTGCGGACTTTATGTCCAATGGACTGTATTTTTGTTTAACAACATGCAGTTTGTTCAGCTGATGAAATGTCTTTCAGAAAATAAACTTCAAAAGACAAAACTTCATATAAAAGTTTTGAAAGTTGTGAAAATTACATGATCTAGGACCTTTATATAATGCATGGCATTGTAAAGACACTAAGGGCATGTCCACACCAAGGACAATAACTATAAAGATAACGATAAACATATAGTTCTAAAAATCATTCTCATTATTAATGAATAGCAGCGTCCACACCACAGCTATAACAATGAAGGCACAGAGAAATTATATCATTGGAATCACTTTCAGAATGATTTTTTTTCTAGCTGATGAATGATAAAAACATTAACACCCAATCAGAGTCAATCCTACAATAAGGAGCTAGAGAATTTAAAGCGGCAGACGAGCATGCACTTAGAATAAACAGCCGATATCGTCCGCTGATGTGGATGCTAATATGGTTCTCGTTACAGTTGTCTTTATAGTTATTGTTCTTGTAAAATTCAATACTGACTAAGGTCATACTTGATTCTGGTCGCTCAACATTTGTACGTTTGAAAATTCGTACATGACAACCAATTTTCTATGCTGTGCTTTTATATGTAATCTCAATGTTAAGTCAAAAGGAAGGAAGGTAAATGCAGGAGTTCACCTTGTTTTCAGCAGGTAGTGGAATGTCTGAGTCAGATCTGACGATCTGAAAGTCAAATACGGAGATGAAGTTGTGTTTACTGACAACAGCAGCACTGGAAGGTGGTGTGAGCAACAAGCACATCTCAGAAACAGAGGAACCTCTTTGTATGATCATAAAAAGAGAGAAAGATGCAATAACATGTACATCCGATCCTCATATCCCATCCACAGCCTTAAGGATCCCCTGTCTCCACATCCGACGTTGAGTGACGGATTTTAAACAGCTATGAGAAAGTGTGTGTGTGATTATCTCAGTCTGGGATGGTGTCATGAATTCCATGTGTGGTCCTCAACAGGATGTTTTATTCCACCTCCTCTCACTTTTTTGTGTGTGAGTGTACTGACACTCTATTTTCATCTCCATTTTTGTGTTTACAGACTTTTCTGGCTCTGCTCATTAATTATAGCGCTCTATCCCTGACACTCCCCCCCCCATTCTGTCTCTCATCTCTCTAGTTCCTGGCTCCTGCAGGTTGAGACGTGTTATGTCTGAAATGCAGATAAGGGCGATTCTGCAGTTCACGTTGCAGATCCCAATCTGTACCGCAGTTTGCCCAGGTTGGGCTGTGCTCTGTTGTTAAACTTTTACAATGCTTTTACTATTCACTAAAACGTAGGTGTTTTACTGCTGATTTTGGAAGGAAAATCTTTGGAATTCCATAAACCATGTAGCTGAGAGGACTATTAGCAGAAATCATATTTAGCCAAAATAAATAAGAAATAAACACACAAGTGGCTATGTGATGCTCAGAGATCAAGATGGGTGTTCAAAGGGTGTGTGACTTCGTGTGGAGTCCTGCAGCCACAGCTTCCATGTGGATCATAACAGTACCTTACTATTCATTAACTCTTCCATCTTTCATTTTTATCACTCACAGATTTTATAGATCACTCATTACTTTGTCCCATGCACATTGCTCTTCTTTGTGGTTCCTATGTTACTAATTTGAACTATAGTTTTCTCTCATCCTAAATATTCAAGTCAACATCAAGCATTGTTCAACACTCATTTTATTTTTATAATTGAACATTTTTCAGAGTGAGACAGGATAGGATATTCATAGAAAAAAAAAAAAAAAATCTTTAAAAATGTAATATTATTTTAATAAATATTATATGTTTTACATTTATAAAAAAATATTATATTTAACTTTTTTTTTTTACATTTATATTTCACCAATTTCTTCCACTTTTCTTGATTCTTGTAGCACTCTGTGGTCTTTTGGTGAAGGTTTTTTGTAATATTGTATAAATCATTCTTGTGGGGTGTCTTTTCTGTGATGTCTTAATTCTGAACTCTTTTTTATAACCTCTAGCAGTGTCAGATTGAACCTCAAGCAATCAGTGAGGACAGACCTGTATGTGACCTGACCCCACCCTAGACCCCGCCACCTCCCTCAATCCTCCATCCCGCCTAGGGGCAGTCGTGGCCTAATGGATAGAGAGACGGACTTGTAACCTGAAAGTCGTGGGTTAGAGTCTCAGGTCCGGCAGGAATTAGGTGGGGGGAGTGAATGTCCAGTGCTCTCACCACCCTCAATACCATGACTGAGGTGAGACCCTTGAGCAAGGCACCGAACCCCCAACTGCTCCCTGGGCGCTGCAGCATTGGCTGCCCACTGCTCCGGGTGTGTGTTCACAGTGTGTTTGTGTGTGTGTTCACCTCTCACTGCTGTGTGTGTGCACTTGGGTTAAATGCAGTGCACTTGGCCACACGTCACGTCCTTCCTTTCCTTCCTCTAAGGGGATTCCCAGCGGATTAAAAAAGGAAAGCATTTCTTTTTTCTGATTTCTTATGTATGTATAGATATAGCTGAACTCTGTTCATGACAGGGATGGAAAGGGCAAGTGGACGTGTTGGTTGAGTGTGTGCGTGTTAACAGACTGATAGATGCCAGGTGTCTCATAATTAGACAGATTAGCTTTGAATGTTCCACACAGATACACAGGGGAAATGCTTTGGGGGGCTACTCATGTGTCTGCGTGTCAGTTTATGTCATCTGTCCTGTTGGTTTATCTGTGTCTCAGTGCTATCCGTTAACATCAATTTGCATGGAATTCAAACATCTATACATGTATGTAGTTTGTGGAATGCTGCTGCTCACATGACGCAGAACACAGAACTGACGAAGGTAATGAAAGTGTGATACAAACACACATCCTAGTGCAGATAATGCAAAAACGCACTGTAACATGATCACGTTTGTATTTAACATGTGAGTTTGTTATCTCACGTGTGTGCATTGGAGATTAGGTGAGATGTTAAAACGAAAGGCCTTTCTGGCGCTCACTGCACTGCTGTTCGAAAGTTTGAGATCAGTAAGATTTTTAATGTTTTTTTAAAGAAGTTTCTTATGCTCATCAAGGCTGCATTTATTTGATCAAAAATACAGAAAACATTTAATATTGTGAAATATTATTATTATTATGTAAAATAATTTTATTTTTCTATTTTAATATGCATTAAAATCTAATTTATTTCTGTGATCAAAGTTGAATTTTCAGCATCGTTACTCCAGTCTTCAGTGTCACATGATCCTTTTATTCAACTTTTTAACTTTTTATTCATCAAAGAATCCTAAAAAAAAGTATCACAGGTTCCAAAAAAATATTTGGCAGCACAACTGTTGCCAACATAGATAATTATAATAATAAATCAGCATATTAGAATGATTTCTGAAGGATCATGTGATGCTTAAAACTGGAGTAATGGCTGATGAAAATTCAGCTTTGCATCACAGGAATAAATTATATTTGAAAGTATATTAAAATATTTATATTTATTTATACATATACAATATACATTTTGCAATATTACAGTTTTTTTTCTGTATATTTAGTCAAATTAATGAAGCCTTGATGAGCATAAGAGACTTCTTTAAAAACATTACAAGTCTCACTAATCCCAAAAGTACACGAGTAGAGGAATTCGATAATTTCCCTTGCACACTAAAAGCATTCTGTAATCAGTTCACTTTAACGCCTCTCTAGGTTTTCCATTTCCTCTTTCTCTCTCACTTTGCGTTTGTTCCTCTGTAAAGTTTTTCGGTATGTTTTTTGTTTTATCAAATATCATGGGCACCAGACATATTATCTAAAATCATGTTTGTGCAATTTCCGTACATTTGCGAGAGAGATGCATTATTATAGTGATGAAACTGTTCCATTAACACTGTTTAACCTGTACTGAGTTTTTGCTGATGTGCAATTCCATTATAGGCTGTTAAAGTGGTAAGCTTGTGATGGAGAGGTTTCGAAACAATTTTAGAGTGAGAGACAACACAGACATCTACATTTATTACGTAGCAGTCTTGAATGCATATATACAGAAAACAATAAAAATCGTAACAATATTTAAACATAATATTTGTCCAGTTTGGTCTGGTATACACTAACCTACCTGTTGTAGTTCTACAGTATGTTTCTTGTAGCACTCTGTGGTCTATTTCTTCTCACGTAATCAAATTAAAATGCTAACTCATACTCATATTTTTTGTCGGTTTATATATTTATTTGGTAAGTTGTCATCTAATATACAACATTATGAACTGTCAGACAGTCATTATGACTCTGATTTTCAAAAGAAACACTCCAGGCAAAATCGCGCAACTCTGCTTCCACTCCGCACCGTTCACATGCCCTCTTGCTAATATTTAGCATAATTAAGTTCAGTTCACAACAAATTGAATTTCCTGCTGAAATGAATGAAGGTCTGCAAGTGCCCTTCTGCATCTGTGTGTGTGCTTGTGTGTTTTAGCGTCCTCTGCGCTAGGTGACCCTTTGTTTTAATCAATCAAAGTGGCTCACAAGACCCTGACAGCTTGGAACATACAGGATGGGAAGAAAGACAGAAAGTACGGTAGAAAGATGAGGAAAGAAGTGCAGTAATTGCACAGGAGAGAAGAAGCGGAATCATTAAAGGTAGAGTGCGCTGCGCTAACAGGGATAAGATGGATTAGCCGGCCATGAGCTGCATCGATCCTTCTGTCATACTTTCTGACTTGTTTACACACTCGATGCACTGAGTTACAGAGCTAGAGACGCGCCTGTAAGACTGTGACTCGTTACCCTCCACTTACTCATGGTCATTCAAGCATTATAAAGCTAATCCGTCCTAATAGGGAAAAGAGAGAGAGAGTGAAACAGAGGGCTTGGTATAGGTAGTGAAGGAGAGCAAGCAAAATGGAGGGATAAAATGGAAGAGTGATTTTATACTAGAGGCTTAGCGCTGTGTTTTTGCTTTGAGACACTGATAACCTGTACAGACAGTCCCGCTGGTGATGATGGCATGTCATGTTTTGTCCCGCCAGTCTAAACCCAGCCATAATCAAACATAAATCCCTTCCAAACACTGAAATACACTGATATAAATCACTCGGGAAAGGAGAATAGCAAGGACATTTGCAATAAAGTGCAATTTTACTGTTTTTTTTTTTTTTGGAAATAGTGGTACCATAGTAATACCATTCTTTAAGTACCTTTATATATTATATTCTTTAAGTATATTATATTATATTGGCCGATACAACAATATTCTGACAATACGCCGATATTATAAATCGTTACTCTAGCCTATTGTTTTAAAAATAGTGTTTACAATAAAAAAAAAAAATTTCTTCATGTTCTTTTATGTTGGACTTTTAAGCAACCCAATGCAATATCAAACCTATAACGCATATTTAATTTATTTCATCTAATGCACATATATAGACATGTTAACCTTTCAAAGTGAGGAGAAAATGTTCATTTTAATATCTGAAATGCATAATTATATGGTTATTGTGTTGTATTATTTGCATTCAGCTTCTCCTTACTACTTGTGACCCTATAAGAACAAACCTGTTTTCAGATCTGAAATCAGGCATCAAAACATTGTAATGTAAAACAAAAATGTTTGATGCTATACTCAAATTTTTGCCATATCAGAACAAATATTACAATTCTGATATGGTCCCCAATATAATGTACATTACTACTGAAGTCCCTTAGTCTTAGTATCTGATAGTATCATTGTACCATGGTACCACCACTGTACTTTTATTGCGATGGGACTAGAAAAATTCTTCAGAACTGCAACAAAAGAGTGAGTGAAACAGTGGAGAGGAAAGATGAAAAGGTGTGTAGAAAGTATGTGTGTATGTGTAATGTGTGTGATTCTGACCTTTAGCCCTCAGTCTGCTGTTAGCACTGTCAACATTGTAAACAAACTCACTTTATGCCGGAGACAGGCTCAGTGGAAAAAAAAATAAAATAAGAGAGAGGCAGAAGCAGCGGGAACAAAAGAAAATCTGGAGGGAGAGACGTGAGGCAGAGAAAAAGTGAAGAGAGAGAGATTGGAGCGGCGGGGAAGGGGGAGAGCAAGGCAGGTGCAGGACTGACTGTAATAGCATTGTGCTGGAAACAGCAGGACACAAGCAAACCCTGACCTGCTCTTCTACTCCTCTTGCTGTGTCCTTCACCCTCTATCCCCCTTATCAGCCCTCCGTCCTCCCTTCTTCCACTCCTACTCTTTAAACTCTCCCTCAGATTCTGCTTTACTCCATCAGAGCTGAGATTTACACGGCCCAGTGCGTCTTGCTATCTTTTCTTCACACACACACAGACTGCGGTCACTACAGCGGCGGGGCCTCCAGTAAGTGCACCTCATGAGATCTTCCTGGTGTTTTCTTTCCCTGTTTTCACGGGACCGGTTTGACAAGACGACTCTCATTCTACTTCACCATGGAGACGTGCAATGTTACGATAACACTCTCCTTTAATCCTATCGGATTAACACCATATCATTTGATTAAATTTTCGCTCATGGCTGAAGCTGTTAATATACGCATTGCAGATGTAATTATGTGTAGTCATTCAACGTTTATCACTCGGGCCACAACAGATGCTCATTTTCTTATATGCTGCCCTCATTTCCTTCTCTTACCTTTCTCACCAACCTGGAAAGGGGAAAGGAAAACTACACCAGCTTAACTATATGCTGGTTGACAGGAAAGCAGGCCTAGGGATGTACAGTCAAACATCAGCAGCCTCAGGGATTGGAGTCACTCTCCCTCTCTCCCTCCCTCTGCTCCTCTCCGCTGCCAAACTGAAGCTCATTAGAGGAAAAGGGATTCCTGACTAAGTAGAAAGGGGCTCCTGCCAGACTGGGTGAAAGATGAGGGAGAGAATAAGAGAGAGAGAGGGGAAGTGTGTAGAATTGAGGACAAATAATTAATTAAAACGATCGTCACTTTTTTTCATTAAATTAAATTAGCATAATTTTTTGGCTGGGTTATCTTAATCGATAAATAAATATCTAAATAAATACAAAAAATAATATATATATATATATATATATATATATATATATATATATATATATATAATCGGAGATTTTACACCGTAAACCCTGGATCATGTTCTTATTTGCATATTTATTTTAATAACAATGTTTAAATAACATTGATAGGACAAATACAGCATGCAACAAGCATATAACCAGTTTTCTCCATTTGTGAAATGTCATCCTCCCAGTTAATATGTTTGACATTTTTTTACAGGTTTCCTCAGACGTTGAATCTAAACACAGCGCACGAAAGTTTCTGTGACTGTACAGACCTCATGAATATTTAATGAGGCATTGTATCATTTATGATTGGCTGTCTAACACTCTAGCGCCGCATTGTTTCACACTGTACAGTTTTGGCAGAGCAATTCAGCAGAGCGTCATACCCCAGGGTTAGAAATGGTGCCAACCCCCTTTCAAAATGACAAATGTGAAACATTTCTGAACCCAGTGTTAAAACTGGCCTTTACCACAAGGTTATGTGTATTGTGTAAAATGCTACTGTGATCTAAAACCAAATGTGGTATACTGTATAATCATCTAATCATCTCTCTCATTTTCAGTTCTTCTCTGTCATAAAAGAAGAAGAGTGAAATGATTTATGTGGGCTGAAGGGTTGCAGTTCGGTTTGTTTGTAGGATCTTTCTCAATTTACAGTAAAGCTAGTAAAATTTACTTGGACTGGTGTGTATATATGGGGTTTGTGTGCCAGCCACCCCGCCAGTCCCCCCAATAGCCCCTCCAAAAGTCACCCGCACCATTGTCCAATTAATAAAGCACCTGAGTGTGAGAAATGTGGAGCTTACGGAGAGTGAAAGAAAGAGGGAAAGAGCAGACAAAAGGAGAAGTGTTAACTGAAGTCAGGAGACTAGTATTAAAGCTGACATGGGCAGCAGAGGGCTGGAGGAGGGGGCATGTTTTTATGTGTGGCCTGCTTGAAAGACCTTCGTTTGAACTTGATAAGTTCATAATGACCTGTAAGAAAACAAGGAGAGAGGAACTAGTAGAAAATTACATTTTTCAATCAAACAGTTAATAATTTAATTTATTATTTCAGGAGAAACATCTGAGACAAGTTGATATCTTAATGAGAGATTCGACATAGATATCTGGAACCTCAGTGTACATACTTGCAGTGTTATGATTTCATATTTATTTTCATTCCTCAGAAATCTATTTCCTGCTGGAACAAAGCTCTGTTGATTTGGTCTCATTTGAGCCAGGATAACCCCTTTTCCTTCTGGTTATCTACACCCTAAACACACCACTGTGTCTGTTCAATATTTATAAATGCAACTTACTATCATCCCTCAGAGAAAAGCATGCTGCACAGAGGGAATGCTGGGACAGAGAGAGTGAGGGATGGAGTGGAGAAGTGGCTTTGGATGGATAGAGCGAGAGAAAGAGAGTGAGGGGGCAGCGCTGGCTGTCCTAACCCTTTTAGCAAGATTAACTCGAGCCGTAATGTCTCTCTCACATGGCCCTACTATTTATCTTCTGACTCAGCTCTCTCTCTCCCCTTTTTCCTTATCCTTCTATCTCAATAATGAGTTTCGGTGGTACGGAAGAGCCTGCATTGTGGATGCGGCAGCTGTAGCATTAAAACACACCAGCAGTGTGGTGGCTCTCATATAGTAACTGTCAGCGCTAATAAAACCCCTTCATCCACTCTCACCCCGCTGCTGTCAATCAAGTTATTTGTTTTATTGCAGCCTGCTTCCATTTTCAGTTTTTGTTCCATCTCTTTCTCTCTCAGAGCTCTCCTATTTAATTCACTTCATTTTTGATGTCCATTACTGACTGTTCCTCCATTAACTGCCATCTAGCCCGACTGATTGTGCTGCCAAACAATGCATGTCTGGCTCTTGCTTTAGACGCTCAATTTTTGCTAAAATAAATGGGGGGAGTGCAGACAAGCACTCAGTTGGAGCGTTTAGACTCCTTCCATTTAGACATCTCTGTTTCTTTTTATATTCCCCCATTTGCATCCATCTATCTTTGGGGTTTTTGCACACAAATGTAACCACCCAACCCCCAATGAGTACCCCATTTCCCTCCCCAAATTTCATTCTCATGTTCGGCTTCGCTCTGGGAACCGGAGTTAGGAATATGGGGCTGTAATTGCACCGCCTGGGGGCCGGTGAGGTGATCGAGAAAGCGAGAGTTGTCCCTCAGCATTAAATATTAACTCTTTTTTCATCCCTGCCTCTTTGCTGACATGCCCTAATAAGAATCCCATCTCTTCATTTTTGTCAATGTCATGTGAGTTTCATTCCAGTCCCTTAGAGGCGATTTCAAATCGAGTTTCCCGAAACGAGTAATTTGAAACTTTTGAGACGGGCCCTAAGATTGTGCTCCATCCCTTCTTGTTGACCACATAACGAACTACAATCGGATTTATATGACATACGTCATATATATTGATATAATTTGTGTCATTCTGGCAAACAGATACGCTTCTAAATTTAGTTTTGTAGTGCAAGCTCACATTTCTAAGAGCAGGATATTTTTTTCTGTGAGGCATCTGAACCTACTTACAGAACTTACGTAAAAAAAAGAATAAAACATCAGCTGTGTTGGCTGCAGAGGACATATTTTGTCTGAATTATTAATTCAAGATTTGCAGCATAACCTTCTTAGACAAAATGCACCAGCCTAACTAACCAGACTATAAATTATAGATGCAGAACAGTATTGGATAGCTTTTAATATATCCTGTACATAGATTTAATGTAGGATGATGAAGTGCATGCTTAATAAACTCTCATCTTTTATTAATTCATTGCACAGATCATCATAATGCGATCCGCACATTGCGGCATGTTATTTGTGCAAAAGTGTCTTTCCTCTTTCATGTCGTGTAGTAGACGGCGCTGGCCCTCAGATTGAATTTGACTCGTGACGCTGTTGTCAGGACGACTGCAGTAGCGGGGTGGAATGCCGGTAGAACAAAAGACTGAGCGTGAACTGACCTTGTAGCCTACTTCACACTGTTTATCCTCAGAGATCAAGAGACTGAGACTCTTTACCTATTTATAGGAAAACTAGAGAATATATCACTGAGAGAGCAAGGGCATGGAAAATATAAAATATAATTTAAAGTCGATATGAAATCATGTTTTTACTTTCTTAATGCACATTCTTGCTTTTATTGTGCACAATTCATCAGGTATTCCAGACTTAATCAACACTTGTTGCTATGAGGTACAATGTGTCTGTGCCCATCATACACAATTTTTCGCCAATTTTTTCACTACCTCCCACTACCAAAATCGGCAGACTGGCTCTGTCTTTTGCAACTAGCGATGATTCCTCCAATTTACAAATCAGGGCAAAAGACTAGGCAAAGTAGTGTGGTAGGCCTATATTTAGGCTTTTAGCAAATCTTTGTAATTTTTAATCGACACATAATAATTTGCTCTTTTTCTGACTTTACTTTTCTGCTAATGTAACTTTCCTAGTGAAAAATAAACATACTAAAATGCATTTGAAATACATTTATTTCATGCCAAATGTGCTAGATACTTTTACATATTTATGTACTTAATAAAAATAGCCTGCAATTGTACCTTTAGTATACTAAACTGGTGTACTTGAAGTCTGCTAAATTGGAACAACTAATTTTGTACTTAATGCACTTTTAATTGTGCGAGATATTTAAAGTTGCAATAGTTCCACTTTAACTCAATCAAATATACTTCAGCATATCTTTAGTTGGACTTCAGCACGTCCAACTAAAGATATGATGAAGTATATTTGATTGTGCTAAAGTGGAACGATTGCAACTTTAAATATCTTGCATTTAAAGACCAATATTATTCAAAGCTCATGCAATCCTCATCAATAGTGTCATTAAAACATATTTTAGGCTTAATATTAAGAAATGTGCATTGTGCACAAGTAGTACTCCAAATTAAGTCTCGAGCGATATGTCAGAAAATATGTTAATAGATTTGAACTATACCTAGTATGAAATAAATGCATTTTAAATATATTACTTTTTTACTAGTGTTAGGTCATGTGGGCTATTAAATAACAAATAGCAAAATAGTTACTCAGACATTGTTTTAGCAAACTCTCATTTGATCTGGCTCCATTTTAAGATAAATTGCCCACTTTTCATAATCTAATAAGTTCCTGATGGACATGGGACAAGATGGAAGTCATGGCCCATGTTTATTTCCTCACTGAATATTCTGTTTAAAGGTAAATTATCTAGTGTTAGCATCAGTGTTCTGTGTGTACTTTATATAAAGATACCATGGTTGAGCAACTTGGGCATCACTACTCAGAATTTTCCCAGTCATCAAATCTTTCCACCTTGTATATGCCGTACTGATGTTTATGCTTGTTTTTTTGTCTTTGTGCGACTTTCTGTCTTCTGGCTTCAGGCTTTTTCTGCTTCTTTGGCTGTTCAGGTCCTAATTCTCCCATTGTCTCTTCTGGTAAAGCACAATAGTGTGTTCTGTTGTCTAAAATTGCTGTTCCATCTTTTTTATTAGTGTATCTACAAAGACGGCAGCCAGTAAGAGTAAAGATCCTCTCTGTTGTTTAGCGAAACACTGCGGGTCATGCTGTTTCAACATGACAAAATACATTGGGGGGTGACCCTCTCTATATACTGTATAATTAAACTCTTTTAAAGGAAACTCCTATGAGTACAGTCTCATGTGATTGAACACCATTCTACTTTTCACCATTGTACTACTGAATGCACCTTTAATACATCATAAATACATCAGTTAAGAGAGGTAAAATGTGTTGCACACAGTTATTCACAGCAGTTTTAACCAAGCAAAGGTGAGAAAGAGGAATGGGAGGAGATTTGTTTACCAGAGTGAAGTGCAGAGAAGTGAGTAAGGCTAGTGAATGATGTGAAGCATCACTCAATGTTTAACAACCAATAACATTCCTAAATCATAACAGCATGACTGTAAATATATACTCTAGTGTCATTTGTCACAGGTCTGCGGTCCCAAAATGAAAACAGAACGGCAGGGAGAGATGCATGAGGCGGAGGAATGTAGCACTCGGCGGGAGCCAAAAGATAAATTCCCACGATCTTTTGATGTCCTGTTTTAGCAGAAGACTCTGACCACACACACAGTCTGTAAACCTCAGTCAGTTAAACCTAAATGCTTAAGTTAAATATTCAAACCTCAGTTTAATGTCAGTGAAAGTGCGGTGTAAGCAGGAGCAGATGTGCTTCAGATGCGACCACATTCTCTTTGATGGAAGTCATGTGCTTGACTCAAACAGAAATGATCAACTAAGCTGAGTAAAGTGTATTGATCTTAGAACAGAAGCTTGAAAATCAGAAAGTCCCTTTTTCTTTGTTGTTTGTCACTGGCTCACACATTTCAAGAAGTGTTTGGAGATGCAACCAGTGCTCTGAAGGCCTGACTAGGGTAACTGAAGTTCACATGGTTTCACTTTGTCTTAGTTTGCTGGTCTAATAGATGACAATAGGGGAAATGGAAAAACTTTAGTGGTTTTCTAAGTATTACTAAGCTACGATCAACCTACAGGTAGACTAAACAAAGTTGACTTTTTCAATTTTCCGTTGTGTCTTTTTGCTTTTAGCAATTTCCTGCTACCTCTGTCATATTATTACTCAACCCCATTTTCACTTCTTATTCTGTATGTGTATATCTGTCTGTCTTTTTCTGCTCCCCCTGGTCTTTGCCTTGTGACTGAGGGTGTGAGAGAGCCAGCAGCTGCTGTTGGTGCTCTTGCACCTGTTCTTGTCTCATCACGGCAGTGATGACTGATGTCAGGCTGTACATGGACCCATCATGCCCCTCTACCTTCCACATCCATTAAACACACACACATGCTCACGGCAGGCCTTCTTTATCTACTGTTTGCTCATTTTGTATTTGGCAGCTTATTTAAAGATGTCAGGAAGGAAGTTCTAAATTTGCTGAACACTGTATATTTTTCTTGAAGTCCTGTGAATCTGCATGCTGAACATGTTGATATAAATTGGTTTTGTTTTTATTTTACACTTTTATGGTGAAAAGAAATGAACTCTTCACCACTGTTGTTCTAAAGCCACAGGATATTCTTAAAATGTTGAAGAAACTTTGTTAATGAAAATGTAAACCTCAAATATGGGAAAAACTTTTTATATATTTAAACCCTTTATTTAAATGTTAATTTAGGATTATTTATGTACTATTATGTGTTTATTAATACTAATACATATCTTTATATTTTCAGTATTTTTTAAATTTTTGTTTAAGTTGTAGTAATTTCATGTGCCTTTGCCATTTTTGTTAGTTGTTGTTTTTAAATATATTTAGCTTTATTTTATTTCAGTTTTAATCATTTTCATACTTCAATAGTTATTTCAGTTAGTTATCAAAACGTTTTAGTTTTTTTTAAAGTTTTCATCTAATATTTATATTTTATTTCATTTTAGCTTCATTTCAATATAACGAAAATATTTTTATTAGTTTGTTTGTTAACAACAGTAACAACATTGCAGAAAAGTGGTCGAAATGTTAAGTTCTCCCAAGTCTTATGAATACATACAGTAACCCAAAAGGACTGAAATGTAAGTCTTGACATAATCTGCAGCAGTGAATGTCATCCAGCTGTAACTACTGATATTCCCACTTCCTTCCCACTCACTGTTGATTCCCCCCAGCAGTCCTGATACCCTGTTTCCATAGCAATAATGTTCAGCACAACATCCTCTCTGAAAATTACAGCCCTCCACAAAAATCAGCAAGGTTAACACTTTTCCTGTTTGTGTACATGCGTGTGGGTGGTTGTTTTCTCATGAATATTCATGCACGGTTTGTGTCTGAATGTATTTCTGTATTTCATTTAAATATAAGCATCTGTCTGCTTTGGCTTAGTATTCAGAAGCCATACACTGTAAAAAAAAAAAAAAAAAGCATTTTAACGGTAAAAAACTGTGAAAATGCTACAGTAAAAACCTGTTAAATGGTTAACGGTAAGTTCCCCTAATATATACGGTGAAAAACTGTAATAGACATTTCAGACAATTTTACAGTGAAATACCGTTTTTGGAAGTGAAGAAGAATGTAAAATTTACAGGGAAAAACTGTAAATTGACGTTCCCAGAATTCCCTGCGTTGCATTTCAAATTGGATGATTTTTCTTTGAAATAACTATGTTTCTTCTTAGCTTTTTCTTATCAGTTATGTTTATTAGGGTTGTAAGTTACATCTAATGTTGTTAAATTAATGTTTATAGCATATTTCAGTTTAATGAGTCTCACCATGATGGTGTTAAGTGTTTGTGTGAATGACACTGTGCACCTTCTATATATGTTATTATTTAAAAGCTGCTTGTGATGGGATTTGGTTCATCATGTGACTTTCTCATCACCACCTGCATTTGGTGGTTATCAGTGCATTACAAAGGTCAAAACAGATTTCAGTACTTCAATAGGTTGGTATATTAACATTACATCAGTTAATGAAATTACGGTATTTAACTGTAAATTTAAGTTAAAACCGTAAAACCTAAAATGTTACTACCGTATTTTTTACAGTAGAATTCCGGCAACCACAGCTGCCAGTTTTTACAGTAAATTTTACGGAATTTTTTTTACAGTGTACTTGAGGTATTTCTTTTTAAAAACTTCTTAAAGAGGTTAAAGTTACTACAGTGATTAAGATTCTATATGGGTAAAAGTATACATCTGCCTTATAAGCAATTATTACGGGGCAGTCGTGGCCTAATGGTTAGAGAGTTGGACTTATAACCAAAAGGTCGCAGGTTCGAGTCTCAGGTCCGGCAGGGATTGTAGGTGGGGGGAGTGAATTACCAGCGCTCTCTCCACCCTCAATACCATGACTGAGGTGAGACCCTTGAGCAAGGCACTGAACCCCCAACTGCTCCCTGGGCGCCACAGCATTGGCTGCCCACTGCTCCGGGTGTGTGTTCACGGTTTGTGTGCGCGTGTTTGTTCACTACTCACTACTGTGTGTGTGCGCACTTGGATGGGTTAAATGCAGATCACAAATTCCAAATATGGGACACCATACTTGTCCACACGTCACGTCCTGTCCTGTCCTGTCCTTTCCTTTCCTTTCCTTTCCTTCCATTATTAATGAAGTTTAAAGTTAAACCAGAGATTATTAGAGAATTTAAAAGCACAAATCTGAGTAAATTTAAATAGATGTATGCTTAAGAAAAAAAGTGTACCAGTGGGATATGAAAAAAGAAGTTTAGTTCATAATAAATGCTCAGATTTTTTTCTCTGAAAATATAAAGGTAATATCTTATGCAGTTTTGCTTAGCAAGTGAATTGATCCTTTATATTTTTACCAGAAAAAGAGTGAATATACTGATTAAGAAAGTTGTATTTTGATTAGATTTTTTTTATTACAATTTATGCTGTGCATTAAATCCCAACTTCTCTCTGGGTTGATTTCAGCCTGGTGTTGTTTGTGTTTTCCGGTTGTGTAAATGACAGAAGCAGAGGCAGTTTTTATACAGAAACTTTGGATTTAATGAAACTGCTCAGCTGTGCTGACCTACTGTCACAAGCAGTTAGACAGACACATTCATCCATTCAGTCTTCACCAAACAGGGAGGTTATTTTGAGGACTGGCAATAATAAAAGTTGTCAATATAAAATGAAAGGCGCAAAAGGTCAAGATTTATTTTGAAAATAGAAGCAAACTGAAAGTGGCCAAGCAGATATAGAAATACTGTAGCAGAGTGAAGACACTTTGAGAGCAGTTTTAGGACAGAATATTAGCTTATCTTTAATTTACACTGTAGTCTGTGGCCAGCGATATTTCTGTTTACATGACTTTTGCTACTATCATAAAGATAAGCCACAGGGCTCCTTTGACAGTCTTTGCTTTCGTTTCCAACCACACACACACACAGAAACACCACGTCAAATGCGCTCTCATGAGACACACTATTCTCTCTCATAGTTCCTAACCTCTGTGTGGAGCATCCAAACATACAATACTAAACTCATCCATTCTTAATTCATAGTTTTTTACACAACATACCTTTAAGGAGTGAGACATACTTTGTTTTTTTTTTGTTTGTTTTTTTTATCTTTTGGCTATTTTGAAATAATGAGGGACTAGGTTTTTTGCAAGCCAAACTCAATACCTTGCCCATTTGAGCAGCAGTCAGAGCACATGCAATAACCACAGCTCCTGTTGTTTGAGCACTCATTGAAAGGACTGATGATGACAGGGTGTTAATGGAAAATTGAGTTTACATTTGAAATTGTTGGCCATGAGGGAGCGATCACCTTTCCGCCTGTCAGACCTTGTGTGTGTTTGTATGTCTGCGTGAGTGTACAGTATGTCTGCTCAGTGGAAAGGTACTGTATACACATCAATCCTTCTGTATGTGCTTGTGTGGCACCAGCCGGATCATTAATGAAAGCAGGTTATAAAACAGAGGGGAGGGAACATTGTTAGATTAAAAATGTCACTTACTCTGCCCACTATTACTTAGCATGTTTAAATTTACACTTTGTGTGAATAACACTACTATTTGCACTTAGTATAAACAAGATGCTATTTTTTGCTTTAGTACACTTGGTGCAAACAGTATTCGTCAGTATTTAGTGTAAATATCCTGTTTCTTTAAAAGATAGTACACTGTTAAAAAAATCATTTTTATAGAATAAACTGGCAGCTGTGGTTGCCAAAATAATTCTGTAAAAATACAATAAAAATGTAAACATGTTTTCAGATAAATCAGTAAATTTTACAAAAAAAGACACATTGCTACTAAAATCTGAAGTAATTGTTAATGTTTTGATTAGGGATTAGAGGGCATGTGAATGAAAAAAATAATGATGATGTGCATGGATAAATCCTTTATATTAAACATTGCAACATTCTATTAAAGAAATAAGAATTGTATATATTTTTAATGGTGAATTTAAATTCCAACGAATCAGTTGACTGAATTATTCAATGATTCACTCATCGACAGAGTCCTTTGAATGAATGATTCAGTGACTCACTCAAAATGAGGTTCACTTGTCAACACCTACTGGCATAGTGATGCAACCTGTGGAAAGTGTCACTGAAGAATAACCATCACTAATATACAAGTCTTGTCTGGAACACACAAACGAGGACAAGAAGTGTTGTATAACAAGAGACATGATGATTTTTTTTCTCTTTTTTAAGATATAAGACAAAAAATAGAAGTAAGAAGAGGGGAAAAAATAGAAAAGACATTAAAAGTTGAAGTGGAGAGGCAGCTGGCTCTTTTCACAGCAGCATCTGTTCTCCAACTGTGTGTGCGTGTGTGAGGGAAAGTATTCAGTTAACACTTTGGGGCAGAACTTCAGGCGGACTGTATGACAGTAGCCTTTGACTCTGGCAGCTCTCCATCTTTCTGAAGTTGACTGGCCCACTTCTGTCTGTTACTCTCTTGCCAGAAATTGCCGGTACTAAAATGATCCATCCGTCTGAAAACTGCCTTGAGTTTTCCGAATTCAGTGTGGCGACCTGATGCGCTTCATAAATACTGAATGTGAGTGTGAGTGTGTGTGTGTGTGTGTGTATGGTCTCCTCTCAGTGTGAGTGTCTGTCGATGTGTCTGCTGCTCACAGTCAGAACGTCTCCTGTCCATCTGCTTCATCACGCGTGCTCTCTTTCTTTCTTTAAATCCGATTATCTTTACCACTCGCTATCATTTGCACCCACCCGCACGTGCTCTTGACCGCACCCATCCAGCCCCTGCTGAGGTGGAGATTGAACAGAAGAGGCACTAATTGCCCCTTAATTGCCCCTCTGTCTGTCCAGCTGCTCCCCTAGGCAGAAAAGACGAGTGGACAAGTAGAATTGATCATATCTAAGTAGTGAGAATAAAAAAGAGAGGTGGAACTGGGGTGGGAGTTTTAAACAGATATTATTAAAGAGATAGCTCACCTAAATATGACATTTTTTCATCAGTTACTTGCATTCATGTTGTTCCGATGCTGTATGACTTTCTTCTGTTGAACAAAAAAGATATTAAAAAAGATAAGACATCAGAAACATTCAGTGGGTTCCAGGTTTATTTGGATAACAGTCACAAACCAAGGTATCATGTGATATTCATGGTTATTATACTAAAGCCATAAAAAAAATGATTGTGTTATTTGAAATAAAATAAATAGATGTTAAAAATGCTTAAACTAAAAAAAACTAAACTTATTTTATCATAGCTAGCCGCAAAGGCAGAATTCACTTTCATTTAGTGTAACTTGAAGTGCTAAAATAAGTAAAGCTGAAATAAAAATTAATAAAACTATATAGACATTTAAAAAAAAAAAAAAAAAAAAATATATATATATATATATATATATATATATATAAAATCTATAATAGTGTCTGAGTGATAGCAAAATATTGTATTTCTTAATAAATCTGCTGTGATTTCTGTTGGATAGCTCTGACCCATGAGACTTGCTCTGAGGTGATGTCATCTGGTTGTTTTCTATGTCATGTGGACATTCATAGTGCCTCATCAGACAATAATGGACCGCAAAAAAACAAGTTTGTTTTAACCCGTTTCCAAAGCACTTTTTTTTTTTTTTGAAGTGATACACTTTTAGGAGCCTAAAATAATCTGTCTTGCAACTGCAAACTAGTCAACTAAAAAGATAATTACATGTATTACATTACACACTGATTTATTAAATAGAATCAATCAAACTAATTACATAAGGAATTTGCTGAGAAAACCCCCAAATGGAAAATCCTTTATTCTTGAATTGTTAATTATTACATACTGGTTAATTAGATAATAAATGAAATGTAAGTATTTGTTATATAATTAATATAATTAACATGTTATTTATTATATAATTTACTAAATTAACATGCAAACTGAAAATTTTAACATTTAAAAAAAAAACTTACCTTCACCTAAACTTTATTAAAAGATGTAGTGACAGAGCAAGGCTCTGTCCCAAATGGTGCACTTAATGTGCAATTGAGACCTTGCGATGACTTGTGTTCACACTTGGATCACTCTTCACTCACAGCAGATATTATAATGCAATATGTCACAACTGAATGGACTGCTAAGGCTGCCGATTTCATATAGAAAGTGATGGAGATGAAGTAAAATCAAGGGTTAAAATGAGAAAGGAAATGAAAAAGAGTGCTGTTTTTGACTTTGATATAGACTACAGAGGATAACTTTGTATGGGAGACATAGAGTTGTGCTCTGTAAATGTCAACACATACTGACCTTTGACCCCACGATTACATACTGAGGTCTCTGAAGCGTTCTCTGTCAATCACCAGAGGAATGTCACACCCACGAACACACAAAAAACCCTCTATACTGCTGGGTTGTAGTGCATATACACAAATAACATGATGTGTGCTGTCCATATCAGCTCATTTCATTCTTGTTGAGTGCTAATGCAGAGCACTTTATTCTGGATCTGATTGGTGTGTTTTGGTCCCTGTGTTGTTTTGATTAGGTTTTAAAGGGAAAGTAGCCTCTTTTTATTTCACTGTTTCTTCTGTCTTCTAAACTAGTTTTATCCCCTCGGACAGTCTATACTGTATAACACATTATAGTGGTCATGAGCTGTTTGTTTGGGTTCTGTGGAGGTCATGAGAATCTGTTAGCGGGTGTGTTTATGTGTGTTGGCTATCCGCTAGAGGCTTCTAGGGAAGAGGGAGGATCCTAGAAGAGATTATTGTCTGTCTGGATGCCAAACTACTCCTGTGATCTTTCTTAAACAAGGCAACTTCATGCTCATATTCCACATATACACAAAAGGACTCTTAATCTGGGTTTCATTACACACCAAACAGTAGTCTGAGATCTGAAGTGTTTTGAAAAAAGTAACTTACAGTAAAAATTAGTTTGATGGGTAGTTCAAAAATGTGCAACACCATTTTTCAGCCTTTTAGCTTTAATATTTATTATTTATGGGTGTTTGTTTTTCAACCAGAGGAATTTCCACCTAAGATTTAAATTGTTTGCTACATGAAGTAAAAATAGTGAATAAATAATGCATTTTTTCATTCATTCATTCATTTATATATTTATTTATACTAAATGAACACAAAGAAAAATTATATTTAATAATTTTCCTTTACGTGTGCTTACCTACACTCAGAAGTGTAATTGATCAAAAGTGGTAGTAAAAACATTTGTGTTTCAAAAGTTTTTTAACAAAAGATTTTTCTTCTTTTGAACTTAGCAAATATAGACACTTTCAAAATGTCTTTAAGTGAAATATTTTACAATCCTCACCAAAAAAAAAAAAAAAAAAAAAAAAAAATGAAGGGAACTTGATGAAGAAATAAAAGATGCATTAAACTCTATTAAATATTCATGATGTTTCCTAATTTTAAATTGCCTTCAGAATCATTGAAAATATATTGAATTATAAAATATATCACCCAGTCCCACTGTGGACTCCCTAACAGGGTCCTACTACCCGATTTCATGAGAGCAAAGGGTTATCGACAGTCTTTTTTCTTGCTCTCTCTTGCACCTGGTTCTGTGCAGCTGGGCTTCATGTTTGGAGGCAGCGGGAACACAATGGCTGTTTCAGACTCACAGCGTGAGGATCATTTCTCACTGCGTGTGACTCCTAGGCTGCTGCAGTGAAAAGCCGTCTGGCAAATTATTATGAGTGTTGTTTACTGCCGTCTATCCAGCCCTCAATCCTTCCCGCCAAAACCAAGTCCAATTGTCCAGTAAAATAGCCATCATTGCTATCACATGTGTAATTTTTTTTTCTCTTTTCCCTTTTCTTTACAGTATGTCTGGCTTCAGTCACGGTCAAGGTGACTCCAGAGATGGAAGTGATTAAAGGAGAGACCGTCAAACTGCCTTGCAGCTACACCACCTCTGCACCGGCCTCTGCCATTGTGGTCCAGTGGTTGATTGTAAGTATATGAATGACTTTACTTTGCATTTCTTCATGTAAAATGCTGTACTACATTGATGAATATGTTTTTCCATCATCTTCAGGAGGTTGCAGGTGCGAGAAAGCAAATTGCTTACAAGTCTCCTCAAGGTATTGGCGTTGATGCAGGCACAACAATGACAGATCGCTTAACCATGGGAGACGACCTGTCTCTCACCATCTCCAAAGTCATGGTTGAAGATGAGAGAATCTACATCTGCCAAGTGACCGCAGGAGCTGTAGGGTTCTCTGAAGATACGACCCAGGTCAAGGTTTTCTGTAAGTCTGTCTGAAAATGAATACATATCATATTTCTTCCCTCCTCATTAGCTTAGCATGTTTAATCCAAGCACTGTTGCCCACTCCTCTACGATTTCCATATACTAAATGGGACATATGGCCAGCCACTTTTACTCCTATTCATTAGTCTTGGGTGTTGTTTATGAGTTTGCCCTGGGTCAGTTATGGCTATACAGATTGCATTTGACACTATTGATTAATAGAGTGATTGCACTTGTCATGTTTGATGGATGTCATTTCAAGGGTTATGAGAGCCAAAGAGCCCTATGTGCATTAAGCATTACACTAATGACCACTGACCTGAGAGCAGAGCTCCCTGTCCATGCCTTGCTGATCCCAGATCAGCTGCAAAGCATTGGGAGTCTGAGAAAACATTTAAAGGAGGAACATCTAATTAGTGATGGGGTGAGGTGTTTTCTGAAGAGGCTGCATGCTTGTGTATTGCTGAACTTGCACTGGAAGTAAATACTGGCGCAGATCTATAAGATACTAGCTAGACATTCTAAACATGTTCCTTGTGTGTTTCAAATAATATATAAACTAAAATAAATGTAAACTGACATTTTTTTTCAGAACTGTAACTGGAAATTTGCAGAAAATGGTAAAATTCACTGTAAAAAATATTTTCCTAATCAGTATTTTGTTTTGCCATGAAATGTTAAAACATTTGTCATACATTTTTTTTAATAATACTTTTATTCAGCTAGGATGCATTAAATTGATCAAAAGTGACAAAGACATTTATAATGTTACAAAAGATTTGTTCTATTTCTATAAATAAAGAATCCTATCATTATATCAATGTAATGTTCAATATTAAGCAGCATGGCTGTTTTCACATTGATAACAATGAGAAATGTTTCTTGAGCACCAAATCACCATATTATTATGATTTCTTGCCATCACAGGAAAGAATTCTAATTTAAAACATAGAAAACCGTTATTTTAAAATGTAATATTTCACTACATTATAATAAGAATAATAAAATGACAGTTTTTTGCTGTATTTTTGATCAAATAAATGTGACCTTGTTGTGTGTATGCACACGCACATTAATTATTGAACATCACCTTTTTAAAATTGAAATGGTATTCATTTCATAGAATAAACCTTGTGTTTACAACACTATGTATAATATATATTATAGACTTTAGTCAGGGTACATGGCGTATTTATAAAATATTTAATTCATCACAGTTTATAGATTTTTTTAAATTATTTTTTGTCTCTAATTGGCCTGCATTATATTGTATTGAAATTTCAGCCCCTCTGCTCAGCAGTTCATTATTTCTTTAGAGACCCTCCCCCAGCTGTGTGTGATGGGGTTGCTGATGGGGACACTTTATGAAAAACTAGACAACTGTTTGTGTGTAGGAGGGCGTAGGCTGCGTGGGATAGTGTGTGTGTGTGTGTGTGTGTGTGTGCAGACCAGTAAAAACAGCAGAACGGACTCTTTGTTCATTCTCCACCCCAGACTGCATGGAGCAAGAGAGGCAGTAATGGCTGTAATAATTGTGAATGAGAGCAGTGGGACCAGAAAACAATGGCATCTCCTCCCAGGAGACGAATGCTGCTGCCTGCTTCATGGCTAATGGCTGCACCAGAGGGACATGTCCTTATGTAGAGAGAGAAAGAGACATCCATCTCCATGCAAACTCACACATGATCTCTGCTGCATTTAAAGTGTCTTTCAAACACATTTTGAGAAAGATTAAGACATGAGAGAGATGCTTTGATGACTGAAAGATCATGCAGGAAGAAGAGAGACTGAGAAACTAAGCGCTCTTGGAAGAATGGCATGACTGCTAATGTTATTAAAAATGATTCAGTTTATTTTTGTACCAGATGACAGCTGGGAGCAGTGATATGGTGACCTTGCGTGTGAATTGGTGGGTGGGGGAGAGCTCGCAGCTCGATTTGAAAAGGGAATTAGAAATGTCATAGTGTTAATGCATCTTAATGTTTGCTTTTTTCTATATTTAGCTCATTTTTAATGTTTCCGTTTGCAAAATTTAGGGGCAAATTCACTAAACAAGTTTTTGCACACACTATTTCAGTGCAAAAACCTGATTCTTATTCACTAATTAGCTGCAATCCAGTTTTAGCTGGCGAATGTCATTCTTTTCAACACAAGCACACCTTTGCATGCAAATTAGACTCATTATATTGTGCCTTATTCACAAAATTCAGCACAATTTCCCTGGAACATTTAACGTTGTGCTATTACCGCCCACAGACAGCAGGTGGTAAACTGGATTTTATTTAAAAGAACTTTCTGTGTATATTTCTATTGATCGTGGCAGCAGTTATTCATAAAATAATGATTAAATGATGAAGAGGAGCATAATAACTGAGTAAATATTCAGTGTGGTGTAGTCAAATGATTTAAAAGAGCCAGTTATTGGCTGTCATGATTCTTTCAGTGACTTTCCCCCTCAGTGTGTTTGTATTTATATTGCCAATTGTTTTGGAAACCATATCTCTGACTTGATTGTAGTTATTAATGAGCTTCTCTTTTCCTATCACAGTTGCTCCAGAGAAGCCAACAATTACAGGAAATAATCAGGCTATCACTGTCAGTCACGACACTACAGCCTCCTCTGAGGTGAGTCTTGTGTTGCGATTTATAGATGTATATGATAGCTGTGAATCTTTAAATGTAAACTCATTTTGTGCAAGGTTACAATCACTTAATGAAGTTTGTCAAAAATCTTATAATATCCAGCGTTTGTGGTATGTTTGTTTAGGTTGGCAAGTGCATCAGTAGGAATGCTTACCCTCAGCCTCGTATTATCTGGTTTAAAGACGCCACCCCTCTGCCTGAAGAAAAGAGCCAAAGGGAACGTAAGTACAGAATCAGAAGAGTGTGCAGAATTGGAAATTCCAATTAAAATGGCTTTTCCGCCCATTGCAAAATTATATATATATATATATATATATATAATCATTGAACAGTAAGATTTTTTATGTTTTTTAAAGAAGTCTCTTCTGCTCAACAAGCCTGCATTTATTTGATGTATTTTTGACTTTCATGAGCTGTAAGCTCTAATCATCAAAATTAAAACAAAAAAACTTTTGTAATGTTTTACTTTACATGTAATAAATCTAGAATATATGAAAGTTTCACTTTTTGAAATAAGAATTAACTTTTTCACGATATTCTAATTTTTTGATATGCACCTGTATATATACAGTACTGTGCAAAAGTCTTAGGCCACAAGTATTTTCACCAACAAAAAATGGTTTGAAATCAGTTATTTCTATCTTTTTCTGTAGTGTGTCAGCAGGAAATATCAGTTTACATTTCCAAACATTATTTTTGCCATTAATTGTAATAATCCAGTGAGATTTTTGTTTGCACAAGGAGTCTGACAACAGCCAGTGCTCCACACAGAGATCTGATCTCATCATCATCCAGTTCGTCTGGAATGACATGAAGAAACAGAACAAACTGAGACAGACTAAATCCAGAAGAACTGTAGCAACGTCTCCAAGATGCTTCAAGAAACCTACCTGCAAAGCTACTGTGAAAAGTTTTAGGCACTTGGGTAAAAATGCTGTAAAGTGAGGATGCTTTCAGAAATAATGCCATAAATAGATTTTATTTATCAATTAACTTCTATTAACTAAATTAAATCAACATTTGGTGTGAGCACACTATGCATTTAAAACAGCTTTTGCCCCATGTGCACTTGTGCATAGTTTTTCAGGTAGCTTTGCAGGTAGGTCTCTTGAAGCATCTTGGAGACGTTACCATGCTTCTTCTGGATTAAGTCTGTCTCAGTTTGTTCTGTTTCTTCATGTCATTCCAGACAGACTGGATGATGGTGAGATCGGATCTCTGTGTGGAGCACTGGCTGTTGTCAGACTCCTTGTGCAAACAAAAATCTTACTGGATTATTACAATTAGTGGCAAAAATAATGTTTGTAAATGTAAACTGTTATTTCCTACTGACACACTACAGCAAAAGATAGAAATAACTGACTTAAACCACTTTTTTACATTTATATTTACATTTAAAGACATTTAGTCATTTCTCTTGTAGACGCTTTTTATCCAAAGCTTACTTTACAATTGGGGAATACAAAGCGATTCATCATAAAGAGGCAAACAGACACAGTGCTCGTAATACCAAGTTTCAGGCATTGTTCCAAATAATTACAAGCTAGAAAGGGAAGGAATAAGTAAAGAGAAAGCCTTTTTTATTAATTTTAGGATGAAGTTAAGTAGTGTCGAAAGAGATGAGTTTTCAGCTGTCACTTGAAAATTGTCAGGGAATCAGCATTCCGGATTGGGGTGGGAAGATCTTTCCACCATCCAGGAACAGTGAATGAAAAAGATCTGGAAAGTGATTTTGTGCCTCTCTGTGATGGTACCACGAGGCTTCGCTCACTAGCGGATCTCAGACTTCTGAAGGGAATGTACAGTAGATTCGTAATAGTGAGTGGAAGTAGGCGGGTACAGAGCCTGTGGTTGTTCGATATGCAAGCATCAATGGCTTGAACTTGATGCGAGCCTCAACTGGTAGCCAGTGCAGTAGATAAAATGAGTAGTAACATGGGCTCTTTTGGGTTTGTTGAAGACCAGTCATGCCTCTGCATTGTGAATCACTTGTAGAGGTTTGATTGCACATGATGGAAGTCCAGCCAGAAGGGCATTGCAGTAGTCCAGCCTAGAAATGACAAGGGCCTGGACAAGAAGTTGTACAGCATGCGCTGTTAGAAAGGGCCTGATCTTTCTGATGCTGTGTAATGCAAACCTGCAAGATCGAGCTGTCTTTGCAATGTGGTCTTTGATGGTCAGCTGATCATCAAAGATTACACCAAGATTTCTGACCGAACTTGATGGGGTAATTGTAGAAGAACCTAGCTGGATGGTGAAATCATGCTGTAGAGTTGGAGTGGCAGGGAAAACAAGAAGCTCGGTCTTTGCCAGGTTGAGCTGGAGGTGATGTTCTCCAGGCAGCCTGAGATCCGTGCAGCTATTGTTGAATCATCTGGTTGAAATGAGAGGTACAGCTTTGTGTCATCAGCCTAGCAGTGGTAGGAGAAGCCATGTGCCTGTATGATGGGACCCAGTAATGTAGTGTAAATGGAGAAGAGGAGGGGGTCCAAGGGCTGATCCCTGAGGAACCCAAGTGATCAGTCAATGTGCTTTGGATACCTCCCCTCCCCAGGCCACCCTGAATGACCTACCAGTGAGATAGGATTCAAACCAGCGAAGAGGAATCCCTGTGATGCCCAGAGATGAGAGGGTGGACAGGAGGATCTGATGATTGACAGTGTCAAAAGCAGCAGATAGATCTAGCAGAATAAGGACTGATGATTTGGAATCAGCTTTTGCAATCCGTAAGGCTTCAGTGACTGACAGCAGCGCAGTCTCAGTTGAATGGCCACTCCTGAAACCTGACTGGTTGGCATCCAGTTTGTTGTTCTGTGAAAGAAACAGTGATACCTGGTTGAAAACAACTCGTTCGAGGGTTTTTGCTAAGAATGGAAGGAGAGAAACAGGTCTGTAGCTATCTAAAAGTGAAGTGTTTAATGTAGGTTTTTTGAGCAGTGGAGTTACCCGAGCCTGCTTGAATGCGGTGGAGAAAGTGCCTGTGAGGAGAGATGCGTTGATGATGTGTGTGAGTGCTGGTAAAAGTGTGGGAGAGATTTCTTGGAGAAGGTGTGAGGGGATTGGGTCTAGAGGACATGTTGTAGGATGGCTGGAGAGGAGAAGTTTGGATACTTCTGCCTCAGTAAGGAGACAGAAGGAGAAGATGGGAGTTTTAGCCGTGGATGTGGTAGGTTGGCGGTCCTGTGTGCGTGGGGCAGAGAATTGACTGCTGATTGTTCTAGTTTTGTCTGTGAAGAATGTGGCGAACTCATCAGCTGTTATAGAAGTTGTGGGAGGTGGTGGAGGGGGACAGAGGCGAGAATTGAATGTTTTGAAGAGATTACGTGTGTCTGGAGTGCTGTTTATCTTGTTGCGGAAGTATGAAGATTTGGCAGTGTGGACTTCAGCAGAGAAGGATGACAGCAAAGACTGATACATACTCAGGTCCGACGGGTCTTTAGATTTGCGCCATTTTCTCTCTGCTGCCCTGAGTTTGGACCAATGCTCACAGAGAATGTCGGATAAACAAAGGGTTAGAAGGGGCAGTCCGTGCTGGCCTGGAGGAGAGAGGACAAATATCGTCTAGACAAGGAGTTAAAGTAGAGCATAAAGTGTCTGTAGCTGCATTCACATCAAGAGATGAGAAATGGGTAGGTGAGGGAAGAGAGGAGGATACTAAAGAGGAAAGATGTGAGGGTGAAAGGGAGCGTAGGTTTCGTCTAAAAGTAACCGGTAGAGGGGTTGGTGGCACATAGGTAGAGAGATGTAGGTTAAAAGTAATGAAGAAATGGTCAGAGATATGGAGGGGTTTGACCACAATGTTGTCTGCAATACAGTTGCGTGTGTAAATTAAGTCAAGTTGGTTGCCTGATTTGTGAGTGCTAGTAGTGGTAAGGTGTTTAAGATCAAATGAAGCTAGGAGGTGAATGGAAGTCTGTAGCATAAGGCTTGTTCAGATGAATGTTGAAATCACCAAAGACTAAGAGTGGACTGCCATTCTCTGGGAATGAGGACAGCAGCCCATCCAGCTCTTCTAGAAAGGTGGCTAGAATTTGCCCAGGAGGACGGTAAATTACCACAACCTGGAGTTTTAAAGGAGCTGTTATGGTAATTGCATGAGATTCAAATGAGTTGTAATTGCATAGGGGAGAATGGGTTGAGTATTTCCAATTGTTTGAAATGAGCAGACCAGTGCCCCCACCACGCCCAACCTGACGAGGGGTGTGAGAGAAAGAGTAGTTATTAGAGAGAGCAGCTGGGGTTGCTGAGTCTTCTGGACGAATCCAGGTCTCAGTCAAGCCCAAGATGCTGAGTGAAGATTGTAAAGAAAAAGCAGAAATGAAGTCCGCTTTGTTGACAGCAGACTGACAATTCCAGAGACCAACAGAAAAAGCAAGAGGTGCAGTAGAAGAGGTGCAGATAGGACGCAGGTTAGCAAGATTGCGTTGCCGTTTGCGTGTGGTTGTAGAGCGTGGTTGAGAGACAACCGGAATGTGTTGGAAGCAGATTTTGAAAAGAAGAGGACAGAAAAGGAGAGTATGAAAGGGACGATAAAAGAAGTACTTAAGTGCGTTGACGGTTACGTTGCTCGGTTAAAGTCGCGCAGGAAAAAGTCGCAGGTCTTTACCCTCATAGGTCTTCACCAGAAGAGGCTGAAGACCAGGGCTGAACGCTTCCGCGTCAGCGCACAGATGTCAATAAATACAGTCAAGCAAAGACAAAAGTGAAAACAGCTGTGGCCACCTTCTAATTAGCACACCCAACAGCCTATGGCAGTGCAATTGCTCAAATCAAAACTACAATTCGCTCTTAAGTGCAGGAAGGCAGCAATGCAAATAACACTAAGCCGGTCGACGGCTATTATTATAATAACAAATAAGTGCAACCAAAAATACAAACTACAATGAAAAAGCAAAATAGAAATAGGTAGAAAACTAAATATTCCTTCCTAACAGCAAGTAATAATTTAAACAACAGATCTAGTAACAAAGTATTAAGCAACACACTCACGCGCGCCGCTGCCGTCTCTTCTGCTGGCTAGTCGCTTGCTGGCTAGACTTTTTGTTGGTGAAAATACTAGTGGCCTAAGACTTTTGCACAGTACTGTATATATATATTTTTTTAATGCAATTTTTTTTTTTTTATTAGCATAGTAGCATTTCAGTGCTCTTCAGAGACTTGTAGACATCTTACAATAAAGTAATCTTGTTCCTCTCTCTTTCTCAGCAACGTATATGATACCTAGTGTGGTGAAGGAAGCCTCAGGCCTGTACACCATGACCAGCACGCTGTTCATGAAGCCGGTTAAAGCCGATGCTAAATCAGTCTTCCACTGCACGGTGGAGTACAGCATGCCAAAGAACCAGATCAAACAGGAGAGCTCCGATAAGTTCAGCCTCTCGCTGCTCTGTGAGTCCAACGTGCACATACTCACAATGAAACTCTAACCCCTGCCGCGTGTCAACTGTACGCTCATTTACCTCAAACTCCTCATCCTGTGCTCTCCTCCGATCAGATTCATCAGAAAATGTGTACTTCAAACTGAAGAATCAGGGGCCAGTCAAAGAGGGCGATGATGTGCTGATGGAGTGTGAGACTGATGGAAACCCTCAGCCAGAGTTTGAGTTTTATAAAGAGGTGAGAGACCAGTTATGCCAAATCACAACCAAATCTAGTTGTGGTTTAACAATATTATTCTCACTCATGTATTTACATTCTCATTCATAAGGACACGCAACTGCAAGGATTGAAAGGGACGCTAAAAGTGAACAGCGTCACTCGAAGGGATGCTGGAATCTATAAGTGTGAAGCTCTGGATTTTGACGCCGAAGAAGGTGTTGAACTTAGCAAAACTCTACACTTAGATGTGCACTGTAAGTATCAGTCTCAGACACTATAATAAATACAATGAACCGGACCAGTGATTAAATGACACACACAACTGATCCTTTGTTAACCTCTGCACTCCTTCATTACCAGTGTTAATTTAGACAAGCTTTACAGACCATCTCACTGGAATGAAATCGAGACTTCCATGAACAGCGTGATTAAATACTGTGGCGATGGCAAACATTTGAATCGAAGCAAATGCTTCTCTTTAGTCTTCTTTTTGAATTGTTTAGATATTATTATAGTATTTATTTATAATTTATATTATAGTATTTATTTAGTATTTTATTTTAAATTAGATTTTATATTTTTAGCTCTAATTTTAATTTGAGATAATTTAGTTTTTTTTATATGCTTTAGTCATTTTTTATTTTATTTCTTTTCTATTTAGATTTAATTAATTTTTTATTACAGTTTTAGTTTTAGAAATTTTAGTACTGAAACTTATTTGACTAATTTTCCATTTTTATTTTACTTTAGCTTTATTTTGAAAATGATTTTTAATAGCTTTAGTTTTAGTCTACCTAATCTCATGATGCAAAATACGTACCAATATGTACATATCTAAGTTTCCAACAAAAATGAACACTAGAGGCGGTAAAACATTGAGTAATTGTTTTTGTACACGATTACAACTCCATATGTTTCACTTTCCGAACATAATAAGCTTGCTTAATAGCTCAGCCGGCACGGCATTGGACTTAGGATGCGGAATCCTTGGGTATGAATCCCATGAAAAACATGACTCACGATGAAAGAGCTGAAAGATGAGAGATCGAAAAACAAGCTAAAACGGCATGCTTGCAATTGCATTTTTACGTTACATTTGCTTTTGTTCATACTATCGAGTAGTGCAGATGATACATTATTTGAAAATGTAACGGACCATTACAGTTATAGTGCCACTCAACGGACATTTCAAGTGAGAACTGCGATGACACGCACAAAACCAACGCCACATAAAACGTACCATATATACGTTCATCTGTTCTGGGGGGAAAAAACTAACAGTTCTTCCAACACGACAGTGACCTCAGTCAATAAGTAAATTAATTTGTTAATCTAGTAACATTACTTTTCAACTTAGAGCAACAGTTGCTAAGTTGGGATTGGTCAGTAATGTTTTTGGGGCAGGGCTTAGCAAAGGATCAGTTGTTAAGTTCAGGTTTAATTGATTTTTCCACCACCTCTGAGCTGTATTCATTCTTTTGTCGCTCTGTCAGATCTTGAACCTGTGGGAGTGACTCCAGAAGGCCCATTGCTTGCTGCTAAAGGAGATACTGTGGAGCTTCAGTGTAGGACCAAGTCCTCTGATGAATACACCCTGCAGTGGAAAAAGGCATGTATTGATTTCAACGAGCCTCCATCCCCATGCCAATTTTTCCTCAATTTTTTCTCTACTGTGATGTTTCTCTCTCTGATGTTTTTTTTTTTTTCTGAATAATGTTATTTTATTTGTAATGGTGCTACGCTGTCCACCTTTAGAGTTTTCAGTGTTTTTTTGTTTTTTTTTGTCATTTTTGCAGATAGTTCTCCCAAAATGGAATATTATGGCATCATTTTCTCACTCTCTTGTCAATCCATACCCATATGATTTAGGTTAATCTTTGAAACACAAATTATTAAGACATTTTTAATGAATCCTGAGAGATTTCTGTCCCTCTGTTGAAAGTCCAGGTAACCAAAGTCCAGTAAGGCCATAAAGTCTTTGTAAAATTAATGAATCAAGTGGTTTAATCCAAGTGTTGTAATGAGATATGATTGCTTAATATAATGAATAGATTTTATTTAGACTTATATTCACATATAAACACACATACATAGACCATATCACATATGGTAAACATGAAAGATTGTGTGTCATGCTTCATTGGAAGATGAACCGAAGCCTAATGGGTTTGGAAGGAAACAAGTCTGAGCAAAATAGTGGAAACAGTGATCTCATTTGACTCAACATCTCTTTTAATCTCACTGTACACCATAGGACTCAAAGGAGCTGTCACAGACTGGTGTGTTGACTCTCCAGTCAGTGACTCTAGCTGACGCTGGTGTGTATTTCTGTGTTGGAGCTGTACCTTCAGTGCCAGGTCTCCAAAAACAAGCCAATGTCACCCTTACCGTCACAGGTACTAAGTGCAAACAGAGACACACACAGCTTTATAGTGGTTTATCAGTGCAAAGTGTCAATAGAAGCTGTCATCAGTATCAAAGCAGCTTGCATTCAAGAGATAGAACTAAACTATGGGCTGTCAACAAATTGTCGACGCTTGTTGTTATACCAGCTGGTTTCCGTAGTGTGGATATTATGTTTGGATACAGGTAGGAGTTCAGTGCCATAAGAAAACAGTGAAGTGTGTTTGTTTTGAAAATATTTTTATGCTCAGTGTAACCAGCCAAGCTCAATTGTAAGTAAAAATTCAATTCAACATCTCCATATAATATGAAACAATATTAAAAAATTGCTGTCAAACGATGGTACATTCCTGTTCAAATGTTGGGGGTCAGTAAGATTTTTAAAATAACGAAAATAACTGTTTTCTATTTTAATGTATTAAAAGTAATTTTTATCCAGTGAAGTTCCTTCTTTCAAATCATAATTACGATATGATGTGTGCTTATGTGATTGAGTAATTTTTTTCAGCTTCATATTTATCTCTCTTTTTAATTCCCGACAAAGTCAGGAAGCTTTTTAGTGCTAATGCACCGTAATGAAGAGTAAAGAACGCACATTAGGTGTGTAATTGATGCTGATCTGCGTGTTTTATCATTCTCATGCTGCCATGTAGGATGATGGGAAATGTTAGTCTCCTGATAAACCAGCTAAATGAGTTGAGTTTTCTGGCAGTAAACAAAATGTTTTTAAACTAAGCGTCAACAATTACATTTACAGCTTATTATAATCCATATCAATTTGCTTCCAACCATACAAATTTAATTTATACACCCCCAACTAAGGGTGTAAACAAAATAACAAATAAAGTCCTAGACTTTAATTAAACCACTCATGTATGTTCAGCTTGTAAATACATGCATTCTGATAAGAATTCCTAAACGTGTAAAGAATTGTAGTGTGTCTAAGCTACAGTAGCTTAGCTAGCTAATATGGGATATTGTAGCATTAAAGTTGAAAGAGATGTCTTATAATAAGAAACTACATCAAAATTGTCCTTTTTCCAATTGTCATAGACATTTCGCTTCAAATCAAATGTTGCGACTCATCTCGGAGCTGTTTCATTTGGTTCAAGGCAACTTCCTGAAATGCCAAGAGGAGGAATATTTCCTAGCAATGTTGAACTAATGTTGAACTAACAATGTTGAACTAATTCCTATAATAAAACATAAGCTGTAAAACACTTTGTTATCCTGCAGTATGAGACATACTGTAACACCAGGCAAGGTCTCATGTATCTTATCTGTGTCATCGGAAAAACTTTCATTCTATAGTTGATTTCCTGGTTTTGTTCTATACGCCTTCATGGCATTTATAGTATTCATGGGTGTAGTTCACACCTTTTCCTGCTTTCCAAGAAAGGATGGTGAGGCATTCATAACATGGTCCATAAATTCTCCCCTGGTTCTGAGCACATGGAATATGATGTCATATGAATATGATGTTCTACTGAATCCTTAGAAAATGGTTGTTAAGATCTGGTGGTAGATTTAATTTAGAATCCTCATCATCAGCTGACAAAGGAATTTACAAGTCAAAGACAGGTCAAAAGCAAATGAACTCAAATATTGGCCACTGATAATAAACATATGTTTTTGTTTTGAAGGTGCACCTGAGATTGCTGCTCCAGTGAATGGTTTTGTTGATAAGGAAGGAGGTATGGTCACTCTCAACTGCTCTGCTCTTGGTCATCCTGCTCCACAGTTCACCTGGAAACCTTCTGGCAAAGAGGTGCGTGAATGTGCTTCAAATAGATAAGGTTTGAACTTGATCTTTAAATCAGAAAACTGTATTCATCATATTTTTCATCTGTGTGTTTTGTCTCTGTGTAGTCAGTGACAGTAATGGGGAATAAGGTTATCAGCACAGTCACTCTTGAGGCCTCGGCTGCGGTTCTGAAGGATGGTGTGATTTGTGAAGCATACAACAAACATGGAAGAGACAGCAAGAACTTCAAGGTGTCCATAAAATCAGGTTAGCGTTTCCTACTCTTACAGACTGAGGCTATGTTGGGACTGGAATACTACACTCTAAAAATGTCTGGGTTAAAAATAACTCCACTAGCAAGTGGCAACCCAGCACTGGGTAAATATCGGACAGAAAACATTAGGTTAATTTGCAGTTTTGTCTAGTTTGGTACATATAAACCAACAGCAGGATTTGCACAAAAATCATCCCAGCATTTATGCTGTATACTGCTTTCTGTTTTTCTTTCAGAACAGTATATAATTCAGGGATATACATTTCAGACAATGCTTTGGTACATTGTCACATGACCTCATTATGTTGCATGGTTTATTCAGCCAGTAGCAACCAGATATCTCAATTATATATGAATGCAGTTATTATAATTTTTTTAAAATCCCATTTTGTGTATAAATGTCTGGATTTTGGCAATCCGGTCAGATAGTAAATTGAGAAGATTTCAGAAATCATGGATATTGCTTCCAGTTCATTTAATACATTGAAAACTGAAGGTTAAGTGCACAGTGGATTGTGGGATACCATATCGAATCCAGTCTGCTATGGCTGTATTCTGCACATTTTAGAAAATGTAATTGGTCATCCTGACCTGATATATCATTTTTTGGAGGGTGGGATTATGGGCTAAGGGTTGTGACATCAATGTCTAGAAACACTATGCTTTTAAATATGAATTGATGTGCACTGATGTTGCTCATTCAAATCTCTAGTTGTGTTAGTTGATATTCATGAGCCAAAGCATTCAACTTGATACTATTTATAAAATGATGACCTGTGCTTGAGTTGCATAGCCTTGTAGAAACCTCTTTTAATGTTTTTTATGTTTTTGAAAGACGTGTCTTATTTTCACCAAGGCTGCATATATTTGATCTAAAATACAGAATAAACAGTAAAATTGTGAAATATTATTTCAATTTAAAATAAGTTAATTCTATTTTAATATACTTCAAAATGTAATTTGATGGTAAAGCTGAATTTTCAGCAGCCATTTCTCAAGTTTTCATTGTTGAAAATTGTTAGTATTAAGATTTTTGTTTCAGGATTTTTTTAATAAATAAAAAGTTAAAAAGAACAGCATTTATTTGATAAAGAAATCTTTTGCAGTCAATTTAATGCTCACTGCTGAATAAGAGTATCAATAAAAACCAACTGACCCCAAACTTTTGTACATAGTGCATTTACTCAGATTTACTCAGCATATCTCCACAGACTCAGATTTACGTTCAAAATGTTACCCGTTCTATAAATCTTGTTCTTTTATTTCCTCTGTGCAGATCCAGACAAATCATCAGATCCCAATGCTGCTAACCGAGGTAGACACTTGTCCCAGCTCTCTCTGCTCCTCCTCTCCCTCTCAGGACTCTTTCTTGTACATACTCCATGATCTTGCTTTCCAGCCCTTTACACTGTATATTATGTACTGTTACCAAACACTGTGTATATTGTATATTGTATTACGTATGTGATCTTTGTATGATGTCCGTCCTCTATTTTGTTGATGCTGCACCTTTAACTTTTCCCTCATTTGGGACAATAAAGGATTCTGTTCTATTTTACTTTCCTCTCTTTCCTTCCTCTCTGTGTCTGGGTGTCTGTCTCTTAATACCGCCGTCCTTTCATCCTTGAGTGTGCTGTCAAGTGTTTAGCTCGTGCGTTCACTTCAGCGTGTGTGTGTGTTTGTCTTCATCTTGGTGATGGGCCTCGTTGTGTGTGTACATGGGTTAATGGTAGAGTGGTTTTTTTCCTGTGCGCTGTTCAATTGGACTCACCTTTCTCTTTCCCATAATGCTGCTCAAAGGAAACCCTGTGTTTAAAACAGGTCTGTATAACCCCTGCTGCTTTTCTGTCTTTGCGTGAGAATTGAATTATGCGTGTGTATGTATGCAATTGTCTGTTTGCTTACAGCTGTGAGATTGTGTGTGTGTTTGTATATCATTTCTCAAACTCTGACCTATTTATCACTGATTACTTGGGTCTCGTTTTAATGTCGACAAAAGAACAATTGCTTATTGTTCTGGTTTACTTCCTCCCCACCCTCCTCAACACGCCCGTTCCCCCTCTGTGTTCCCCTTTCTCTTCCTCTCCCACCCAAACTCATCACTTCTTCACACTCGCCCTTTTAACCTTCAACTTCGTTCGATCTTCTCAGCGGAGAAACAGCAGGGAGGATCGAGCGCAGTCGTGATTGCTGTGGTGGTGTGCGTTCTGCTGCTTCTCCTCTTGGTGGCTCTGATCTTCTTCCTCAGTAAAAAGGATAAGCTGAGCTGTGGGAAAAAGGACAAGAAGGATGTGTGAGTAGCACAAACCATGATAACCAACATTTGCAGGTCACGTGTTCACATTTACATATATTTATTCTCATATATTTTGTCACTTTCTCCTTCCAGGGCATCTGGGGAGGTGAAAGGTGGTATTGTGGTGGAGATGAAGTCCAGTGAGAAGGGCAATGAAGAGGCTGGTCTGCTAAACAAACAGCATGCAGAACAGGTGAGAGGTCAAAGGAAAGGTGGTTTTTGGCTCAGCTGATTTTGATTCAGGAGAATTTACAGGAGAATTATTGTACATCATCATTCAGCATAAGAGATACATTCATGTAAAAATAAAACAACATACATATTCTGACCTGTACTTATTAAAATAAATAAAAGAAGAAGCAATCATACTAAATTTTATTGTATTTTAAATGATAAAAATCGGGATTAAGCATTTACTAGTTACTATAGTCTCAGCTACACTATTCTTTTTGGATTATTAAAGAGCTGAGCATGATTGGAAATTATCTACTTACGGAGCAGAAATCATAATGAACATACTGTCCAAATATACTATTCTCTTTTAACTTTTTCCAACACTGTTGATATCACTAGGTTTTTCATTATTTATATTTAGAGAAACATATCAAATTAAACACTTTTAGCCTTTTCTTAAAGCTTAAAGGTTTTCGCTCTGTGTTTAGTTATGTGAAATCCCAAGACGTTATACTTTCATAATTCACACAACAATGAATTCTGTCATCATTTACTCGTCCTCATTATCGTTCCAAACCTAGATGACTTTCTTTCTTCTGTGGAACACAGAAGAAGATATTTTGAACTGTTTTTGTACAAAGTCCAAAACAAGATCCCTCTGATTTTCATTGTAAAATAAAAACCCTGAGAATAACATGAGGGTGTGTAAATTATGACATACCGGTAATTTTCCTTTTTGGGTGAACTATCGCTTTAAATTCTGAGAGCAAGGAGATTAACAAGAAAACTTGGTAAAAGTTGAAGGGCAGCGGCAGAATTTTTCCACTGTTGTCACAGAGTGGTAATCGTTTTTGTAATATATCAATATTGTTATTCATTGCCGCTTTCACTTTGTTTGTTTGTTTTTAAACCAAAAATATGAGTGAACATGGGGTGTAAAAGTGATTTCTTTAAGCTTGTATATGACGTTACAGGTTTCTGTGTTTTGCATATATATGTATTTTGTATCTTTCTCAGTAAAAGCACTGTTGTTCAGGTGGCACAGCTGGAACATTCTAGAATCACTATGTTGTTGGAAAACCCTGTCATTTTTTTTCCAGGCCCTACTGTTAAACAAAGCTGTGAGCCTTGTTATTTGCTTCAAATAACAGATTCATAATCTGCTGTTCTTTGAGTTGGGTCCTCTGCATGTCAGAGCAACACCCAGGGACAGTTTTTCCAAACATTTACACAATTTCTGAATATGGTCATAGATGCTTATACAGTATACATACAGTGTTTCTCTGTACCAACAAAACAGTGATTCTAGACTCTCTAAGCAGCAGGTTAGGTACAATTGGACGAGGGTAAAGAGAAGACTGAGGAAAAATGAGATGGATAGAGGGTGGGAGAGGGCTTGGTTTGGATATAAAATTATTATTTTTTTAACCTACTGAGTCTTTGTGTGTAGTTGAGAGTATTTTAATGAATCAATATGTATTAATTGTCCAGTAGACACATGGAACATGAGCTAAAATATCTCTGAACATCTCAAACACTGGAAAGTATGGAAATGTATGATGGCCAGTTTATGAAGGCCTCTGTTTTAGACTCCTCATAGAATATTTTTTACTTTTATCTTGATGCTATTTTTTACATTTACTGATTTCATTTTGCAAAATGTAGTCATATGTTCTGTCCATGCAATGTGTGATTTATAGTTATGGTAAATATTTGCATACAAGATATTTGAATGGGCATTTTCTAGAATATTGTGAAACAAAAAAAGTTTTCTTAAGAATACAGGTCTTAACTACTGAATGATTTTGCTGGTTTTGCAAGAAAGAAGAGCGCTGTTTTGAATAAGATGTCATACTTTATGGATTTCTGCAATTGTTTATGCCCTCCAAGTATACTGTATATTTGTGGTACGCATTTGTGAACTTTGTAGCTTGTCTTCTTCTGATTGGAATTGTGTAGCGTTTATACTGCCAAACAACAACAACAACAAATCCCAAACTGTCTCTTTTGTGTGTGTGTGTCTACAATTACTGTAACCCTCAGGTAAATTCATAATTTTAATAGCTAACCAATCGATTGTGTTAAACATTGTTACTCACCCTCTTAACATTCATCTCGAGTTTCCATTTGAGTTTTCATTGTTTGTTCTCTACTTCTAATGACAGTTCAGATTTAATATGTTGCACCGTCAGGTAAGTGCTAGGCTATATCATGTATGATCTTGTTAATCGTTAAATGATGATGCGAAACCCCCGTAAGGGATTTCTACATGTAAAGACAGTATTATCTTTGAGGACAGATACACACTTCCGAATTGAATGACATTTAAGTACGATCATTACATTATGTAATCTGATAGGCGTGGGGTTTGGTTATTTCATGTTTGTGGGAATGAACCGTCGTATTTAGTGATATTCTGCTATAGGAACCTTGCCTGATGATTGTGTTCACACTACTAGTCGTCGAGCACGGAACAACGATGAGACAAAGTTGAAACGCCGTTTCTTAACTCGTTTAATTTTAAAACCCTGATTTTTTTCTCCGAGCTGTGGGTTTGTAAGAGTATGTAATTTATGTTGTAGAACAAAACGTAAAAGTCTCGAATCTCAGCAAGGTCAACCACAAAGATTATATTACTCGTAAAAAACAACAACAAAGGAATTTCTCAAGGGTTTGGAGGGGGCCAAAAAAGATTTACATTTGGACTCTCCACACGCTCTTTTTTCCTCACATAATATAAAAATTTAAACTCAAACTCATTCATTAAATCTAAACATTCATTTTTTATTTTGTAACCAGTCATGTAAGAAGCCCTTCACTATAGCAAAATATTTAGTTATGACTGACTGTATGTCACTGAGCTGTCAGAAGGGAAGTGGTCTCATGTCTGTATTTTTGTCCCATTTTGCGCACGTATGTAATATTCTATGCCATTTTGTAGTATACTGTAAGTAGTGTGAGTAGTGTAATCACACTGAAAAATGCAGGTGTAGTGCACTAAAAGTACCTTAATGATGTACAGTATTTAATGAATTGTGAACGCTGGACACTTCCTACACATCCTTAAGATTGTCTTAAAATGTAGGGAGCTGCCTACCTACACAGCATATTTGGACAGATGACACAGCCAATATGTCATCAAAACTTCACCCACAGCCTTGTTCATCCTTGTCCTGGCCTGCCAGTCAAGGTGCTGAAATTCCTCCAGTGTTGAAATTTGCATGTAAGACGATCATTTTGAAAATACATACTAGACAGCCAGATACACCCTCAGGTGTGATTAACATTATTTGATTGTACTGTCCACATGAGTTTGAGGAATGCGACAGATGTTAAGAAGCATCTCTGGATCCCTCTTAAATCATTTATTCTGACAGCTCAATCACTAACAGGAGCTCATTCACCTGTCAGACCAGCAGCACAGTAACAAACGCATGTAATGCATTGAGATGCAATAAGGATGGAAAATTGAAATTGAAATCATAATTGTTTCAGATAAGAAAAGATGTTTAATAGGAAGGAAAAGGACGTGTTACAATAGGCTGCAGCTGGACAAGCTTCTACAGATGTTGTTAGATCTGTAGATATTCTTATGGAGAGAATTAGGAAGGATGCTTGGAGAATGATGTGAATAATAAGTGAGAGAGAGTGGGGAAGTGAGTCAGCTATCAGATGCTCTAAAGCACATTGTTATGCATTTGTATTTAGTGAATGGAGACACTGATGTCTGGATCAATTCCATTGATTTAATGATGATTCTCCCTCATCAAAGCAAGTTGTTCTTCATCTTTCCCCAATACCGATCCACTCCGTACTTCTTGTTAGTATGTGAGTGAGTGATTAAGATAGAGAGAAATACTGCCACTTTGCTTTAATGGTCCAAAAACCCTGCCTGAAATTTAGTAGTAATTATATACTTTTATAAAATTTATAAATACTCTTAAAGGAATAGTTCACTCAAAAATGATAATTCTGTCATCATTTACTCACCCTGAAGTAGTTCCAAACCTGTGAATGTCTTTGTTCTGCCGAACACAAAGGAAGATATTTTGAAGAAAGTTTGTAACCAGGCTGTTTTGGGGCACCACTGACTTCCATAGTAGGAAAACAAAAATACTATGGAAGTCAATGGTGCCCCAACTGCTCTGTTTCCCACATTCTTCAGAATATCTTCCTTTGTGTTCAGCAGAACAAAGACATTCAGGCAGGTTTGGAACTACTTCAGGGTGAGTAAATGATGACAGAATTTTCATTTTTGGGTGAACTATCCCTTTAATTAGCTTTTGCTTTTGTCATTTAATTTTTTTTTTTTAATTTTATTTAGATAAGTATTTGAGAAATTGACCTTAAATATATTTGTTCTAGTTAGCTGCCAAAGCAATAATTTTCATAATGTTTCATAATATTTGTATTTTATTTTATTTCAGCTTTAATTACTGTAAATATTTCAACGGTTTTAGTTGTAGTTAACAATATTGACACTGCCTGAAACTGAATTATAACACTTAAAAGGTACACTCAGTTATTTGTTACCTCATTAAAAAAGTACTTATATAGTACTTATGATAAATTGTAAATAAATAAACAAATAAACAAGTAAGTAGTCTTATTTTGCATGGAACTGGTTGCGTTAAGGGGACAGCTACACTATATTGCCAAAAGTATTGGGTCGCCCCCTTCTAATGAACAGGTTTGACTACTTTAGTAATTTCCATGAGTATAAATCTTAATGTTTAAGCATATAATGATATTCTAGGAATTGTGTGCTTCTAATTTTATAGCAACAGTTTGGACAGGACCCTTTTCTATTCTAATATGACAATGCCTCTGTGTATAAGGCAAGGTTCAAAAAGAAAATGATTGATTCAGTCAGTGTGGAAGAACTTGACTGGTCTGCATAAAACCAAGTCCTAATCCCAGTTTAACACCTCTGGTGTGACTGTAAATGCAGACCTTGAGCCAAACACCAATGACTTGTCTTTACCTCATTAACAGCCCTGTTATTGGAAACTCACATGAGTGAATGTTGAAACTTTAACCTCAATGTTGTCGAACAACTGAATGTTGTCTGACAACTGAAATGTCAGTATAAGTCCAAAAGTGCCCCTTTAAAGCTGAGGCATGTCATTTCTGTGCCACTGGGGCCTCTGTGGACAGACAAGAAGCAGCAAGGCATTATAAGTGATACAATTTTTTTTAAAAAATGTGCAATTACTGTGGAACTGAGGACAGCTGTACAATCTGCCTGGACGTGCTGACAGTCAGTTCTGTCCTGCTATATCAGCACAGGTGTCATAAAACATGGTTCTTGGTATGACAGAGAGTAAGAGAAAAGTTTATTACTGCTTAAAAAAAATCCAGTCCTTCTAGACAAAGAGCATCAAGATGCAAATATCAAGATGATAATTAAAAGTGCTTCCCACACAGTATTTCTCACAAGCTTGCATACTCTTTCCACTGACTCATATTCTCAAGTGCACAATCCCTTTCTGTCATCGAAGGGAGTTTTGTGGCTTGATTTCATGGGGATTTCTCCTAGAAACTGCTAATTGCACATCTGTGCGTGCATATTATATGTTACATGTACACTCAATTTGCTCTTTAATGATGCAGTGAACGCGACATCCTCAGTTTGTCGTTATCCTCGGCCCTCCGTTACAGCCCCTGCTGTGTTCGGGTTCAGCACAGAATGTTATCAAACCAGCCTTGAAGATTAGCAAAATTATCTCGCGTTGCTACTTCAAGTGAGACATTTTTTTTAATTAGCCGCTTTTGTGATGAGTTTATTCTGTTTTAATTAGATTCTGTGACTGATGAGAAGAGATTTCAGTGACACCAGAACCAGCAGGCGAAATGTGGGTGTGTTATGGTTGTCAGCATTTGGGAGGGAATTTCTCATGCATTAAAGGAGAGATAGCAGAAAAGCCTTGACATTACTCACATAGCTGAGCCCTCTCTGTTTATCAGCACTACTCATGCTTTAGTTCACCGCCGAGCATTCGTGATGCCCTGTCTGGCTCTCGAGAGTGTATGTGTGTGCGTTCCTTCCATATTTCTTCCTGAAAGACAAGCACATTAAGGAAGATTTGTTTTAGGATATCTCTACTTATGTATAGGATACTTTTGTGCACATATGGGATGGGATTATTTTTATGCAATGGGAGTGTGACTGAATGAATCTGGGAGTGATTTTCTATATCCCCTTGTTTAGTTTGCAGACCCTGGTAGTGCCTGGTTACAGCTCTGGTTAGCTTCTGTTTCCTCCTCACTCATTGAGAGTAATGGTAAACCTCCGAATAGTGCCTCTGAATATTTTTCCTAAAACAAGGAACAGGATATAAGTAGCAATTAGTCAACATTCTTTTTTTCTAGCAAAGACAATCCCTCTGGTGTAACCTGTGGTTAAGTGGTTTACTTTAGAGCCTGATAATGATGTCTCTCCAGTCTCAGGTCAACCAAGCACTGGTATTAACATCCATCTTGCTGTTTACACATGGTATTAACATGCGTCTCAAATGTGTTTCCAGGGACCACATGCATATCTCACAACATCAGCTGGGGTTATGTATGTAAGGGTCAAAGGTCAAGATATGGATGGTTAGCCCCTGCTGTTTCTGAAAAGCATCTTGCTCCTGTTACACAGGCTGATAAACTGACTGTTTTTTTTTTTTCAAAAGCATTTCAACATTTTGCTCAGATATGTTTAAAATCCAAAAATATCTGGATTTCATATTTGCATTAGGTGATTTTTAGACTGCAGCTATCTGACACAAGAAAAACTGGTCTAAGATCTTAAACTGGTCTAAGTTTTGCAAGTACCAGTATTGCAGTATCTAACAATAAAGTGGTGTATCCATCTGCACTGTAAAAAACAACCAAAAGAATATACTCAGTAAAATTGAGGTAACAATTTGCACTCCTAAGAATACCTAAATTTAACAGCTCTGACAAACTAAAAAAATAGGTAAAGTATACCTAATATTTTTCAATACACTACACAACTAATTACCTATAAAAATTGTGTAATAATAACTCTATTTTTAGCAGGCAATAGTTCATCTACTAAATTATTATTCTTAATAATTAGCCAATAGGAAAATGTTGAAATTTCAACAAACCACCATTATTGTGATTAGTGTTTGTTTTAGCTGGGCTCTCGACTCTTGTTTTTCAAAGTATACAGAAAGATTTAGACATCAACACTCATCATACAAACCTCAACAATGGTGACAATCATCAAACTAATTCAAATTAACAAATCAACTGCAATGCATGCTGGGAGTCATGAATGAGTTTTGAATTATGTTGATACCCAGCATGCATTTCAGCATAAAATTTTCTTTTGTTGATTGTCACCATTGTTGAGTTTCATACACTGATTCAGATGAATTAGTTATTTGTTTTATTTTCTGTTAATTCATAGAAGTATGATAGCTGTACCTCTGCTTTAATCTCACACATTATTCAAACATAAAAAACACAACAAATTTGTGAGCAATTATTTAAATAACCTCAGTTATTACAGTCCCCATCACCTGACCCCAGTGGATCTCAGTTTTCATTGCCTCAACAGATGCCTTTTAGCACATTGTTGCAAGTGACAACGAAAACCCAACATTAAAATACAGAGAGTCAAGTGCCCAACTAAAGCAAACGCTGATCACAATAATGGTGGTTTGTTGAAATTTCAACATTATGTCAACATTAATTGCAGGTGCAAAAGTGATGTTGATTCAATGCAATTAACACTGACAAATCAACTGTTTTTAACATTGATTCAAGGTTTGCTTGCTATCAGGGTGGGTCCTCCTCGGCTGTGGGATCAGGCATGCACACTTTTGAGGTGCCAGAGCTAATATTTTTGGGTATATATTACTTTATTATTTGTGTTGCCGTTATTACTGTAAACAAATAGGTAGTGTAAGTAGAATTTACCCATTACTATATATTTTACTTGCTAACTAATATACTTAAATAAAATCTAACTGATTTTCATGGGTTGTATTTAACACCCCCAAGAGTATTTTTTTACAGTGTGTCTGTCCATCCATCTGTCCTTCTTTCTTTCTGTCTGTGCATGAAAAGTGCTTTTAAGGTCTAAATTCCTGTAAGTGAATCGTAAGAGATAATGTCTGTCTATTTATTTATTTATGAAGTGCTTATCTTAAGATATCTGAATATCTTTGTTCATGTCAACTAAAGTGTGGTCCTTGTCACTCGGGCTGTGTTCCACCCCAGGATTCTGTTAGTAATGCCGTAAAGTGTGCTTTTAAGATCTGAATTCCTGTAAGTGCCGTTATAAACAGCTGATGACAGGTATTGTTAGTTCTTTGCACATTGCCATGTACTGTACACACTTGCAAATGACCTAAAAGTATATCTAACCATTCCTGCCTTTTTCTTGAATGCTTGGTTTGTTATGTTAGGTCTCTAGAAAATATTCTGGGTATTTTAAGTTCAGGTGACAGGTTTGTATGTCCTCGGGCTACAAGTTCCCTTTGGCATTCTTTCACGGTGTGCACCAGACAAACACACACAGGTGTTATGTATAGGAAACGCTGGTTCTTTTGAACACGCTGAATGTGTGTGCACACGCCTGTTTCTATGAACTCATGCAATCGTGCCTTTTAGCAATGTATTTTCATATTGGCACACACAAGATGCAGCTTGCTCTACACAATACTGTGTAATTTTGTCTCATCAAAGGTTGCTTAAGTGTAAGCAAACATGCCATTTAAAATGCAGTGCCAATATTGACTCATCAATGTGTTGTGGTGCCCCATATTTACTGGCAATGGTTCAAATAAATTGAAAAGAAAATTGTTTTAAACAAGAAAGGAGGAGAGATTCATTTGTACTCGAAATGTGAAAAGCTGCCAACATTGTCTGCATTTGGTATGCGGTAAAATGGTGTCGGTTAAATTGGTGATGGATAAATATGTGTCTGTGGCAGCAGGAGACAGAGTGCTACTATCACAGTGGTTGATTTGAGATGTGGGGCCGCTGTTTTCATTAAAGGTCCTCTTCAGCTACATTTATGGTAAAACCGTTTGATCTCTCTGGGTCCTCTACCAGCAAAAAGCCAAATGAATGCAAAAGCAGCACGTCTGAGTAGTTTAAAATTCCACTCAATCCAGAGGTGAGCCTCCATTTTCCATTAGATTGCTCATGCATTTTTGTGATATTGTGAATTTTTGGAATGAAGATAAAGCCTGAAAAAGCTCTAAATAATAATAATAATCATGAGGCCCTATGAAAATATTAAATTATCTAAGAAACTCTGTTTTGATTACTTCTGTTTTCATTTGAGAAAAAGGTGTTTGTATTTACTGTTATTATTTATACAGTATTTATTCATTTTTTAATTAGCATTTATTTTATGTTTACAGTTTTCATTTTAATTCTAATGTAAGCTTTAGTAATTTTATAATTCACTCTTGTCATTTTTATTACTTTTTGTATTTTAATATATATATATATATATATATATATATATATATTAGTGCTGTCAAACAATTAATCGCGATTAATCACATCCAAAATAAAAGTTTTGTTTACATAATATATGTGTGTGTACTGTGTATATTTATTTTGTATATATAGATACACTCACATACTGCATATATTTTGGAAATATTTACATGCATATACATTTATATATTTATATTCTTATATTTTATATTATATTTAAATATATTTAATATATAAACATATTTTTCTTAAATATATACATGTATGTGTTTGTATTTACATATACATAATAAATATACACAGCACACACACATATATTATGTAAACAAAAACTTTTATTTTGGATGCGATTAATCGCGATTAATCATTTGACAGCCCTAATATATATATATATATATATATATATATATATATATATATATATATATATATATATATATATTATAGTTTTATTTTTATTTGAGTTTTAGTAACTTAGTACTTCAATATAACTTGTCAGGGACGAGTTGTTTTCTATTTCTTTCTTTCTTTCTTTCTTTCTTTCTTTCTTTCTTTCTTTCTTTCTTTCTTTCTTTGCTTCATTTCGATTAACAAAATCGATTGTAATAGTTTTAGTTAACAAATCAACACTGCCGAGGATATGGCCATAGACTCCTGCAGCTGAATTTTGTGCATTAGTCTGCAGCGATTTTATTTTTTTCACACTTCACGCTCTTAATGGGATTCCGTCAACATCTAGCGGGAATGGGAAATGGAAAAGCCGGAGTGGATCTGATCCGCGGTGATTACAAAACGCTTTGAGCGGGTGAGGGAATCTCTGGCGCTCCGTTTTATTCCTAAACAGTATTTCAGCCTGTGCGTTGCTTAAAGACACTTAAAACTCGACGTTTTTTGAACTATTTTTGTTAGCGAAGCACAAACTATCCGGCCAAGTTTTGTCTGAAATGTAAGTTACTGACAATAACTTTTAAACTATTCAACTGTTGTATGTAAAACAATATAACACTTAAAGTTGTGCTGTAACCTACAATTTTAGAAAAACAGAACGTTAAAAAAAAAAAATAGTAAATACAAAACGCCATTTCAGTGTGGATATACAAGCACGAAAGACAAACAAGCCTACAGATGCATTATCCTCTTATCACCAAACATATTATTATGTTGATAAACCTTGAGCTTGAATGAATGCTGTTATTATGAAACACAGGTGTACTTTTATCTCAACACACTTGAGGTCAATTTTGCCGGCTATTGAAGACTCTAGATCACTCCGTATTAAAAGCCCTTCAATGAAACCATTAGAAGAGAGAATCAGCACTCACTTAGCGGCCTGGGGAAACAATGGAGAAGGGAGGGGTGGCATGGAGCAAATGACCACAGAGAGTTTACACAACCACATGATGAACAAAGAGGTAGGTAGTCTATATGCAATGCAAAACAGGGCTACAGAATCCAGCACTATTATACTCTAGTCAATGTTGCAACCGTTTAACTTACTGTAATAGATCTAAAGTGAAGCATATATGAAATTAGACTGAGGGAGAATACAAATACTGTACTGTAGCTGATTTAGGGGAAATGAGAGAAGGTAAAGAGATGAAGAAGCACTTAGATACAGCAGAATGTTTTATGGAGCGTATTTACGCACTCCTTTAGTCTGAGATGGCAAAGACAAATATAAAGAAAAGACCATTTATACTGCAGAAGCATTAACTGTTCATGAAAATCACTTTCTCTCTTTAAGAAATCTGTTGCTAATGTGTTTCAGTTTATTGTTAAAGACCAGATAGCAAGGGGTTGCAGTCGGATAGAGAAAGATGAATGGAAAAAGAGAAGTAGAAAACATGCAACGTGTGGGTTCTGTTGAATGATGTTCATCACTAGCAGGGGAATGTGCGTCCTGGTACAGTATTAAGTCTGCTTTCCATCTCTATTTTAGCTTCAAATACAGATAAACAGAGAGGAATTTCAGTTAATATGTGAGAGATTGTTTAAGAACTGGATTGGTTAATAAGCAAGTGGACTGTCTGTGTAAATGATAATAAATGACAGACATTATGGAGGTAGATAATAGCGAACAGAATGATAAAAAAAGAAGAACGCAAAAAGAAAATAGTCTAAGAAGCTAAGACAGATACAAAGACAAAAATAAGTTCTTTCCTCTTGCCCAACTGACAAATTTTTGCCTATTTTAAGCATGAACTAAATACAATTTTGTTGCAATTTTGTATTTTGTTTAATGATAAAAATAAATATATTACAAAAAATATTTATTTTTTAAAGTTTATTGCAAAACTGATTTGTTGTGTTAAGAATAAATTGAACAAAATTTCAGTTTGTGGCTAAAGCAAACAAAAAGGGCAGAAATATATATTTTTAAAGCTGGAAAAAAAGAAATAAAAATAAGACAGTAATTTGCAGTGTATTTGACTGTTGAAACAGATGCACCTGTTGAAAGACAGATGAGAGGAAAGGATGGAGAAGGCCAAGAGGGATCTGTTGGGATGGGGGATGGGTGGAGAAGAATGAGGTAGCGACTAGCGAGAAAAAGAAAACAAGAGAGTTAGATGACAGTGGAGGAAAGACAGATGGTGGAGTGAGTCCAGTTTTGGTAGAAGTATTAATGGACGCAGCTGTCACTTCTGTGTGTGTGTGTTTGTAAGGTAGATGTGCCTGAATATTAGCGTCACTCCTAAGATGAAAATTTAAAACACTTGACTTCCATTCTCTTTCTCTCTCCATCTCAGTTTTCCTCTTCTGTTAGACAAATCCATTTGTGAGATGAAGAAACCAAGAATTCAGGGTTTGACCATTGAGCACCTGCTGGTAGATGTGGTAACTACCACACCATCTGGGTGCAAAAAACATCTTTCTTCTTTGACTGCCATTCAGAATTAGCCACGAATATAAATATGTGTTAATATTTCATTATATTATGTTAGATGTATAACCAGCAACATTATTTACTTATTTATTTGCAGTCTATATGTGTGAAATGGATTTATATTTTTTTGCCTGTCTGCTGCCTTTGACATTGCAGTTCAGGATCACCAGTGAAATGTTAGGGATTGTGCATTTTCTTGTGGTCCCATCAGCCAAACAGGGCTGCATTTCCCAAAAGATACCTGCTAAAACCTATGGTCGCAATTTCCGTCGTTAGTAATAGAATTCAATGGATCTAACAACCATAGTTAGCTAACGATGCTTTTGAGAAACACATCCCAGCATAGCTATGGGTCCATAGTAATTAGTCACATGCATTTACTGCTTTAGGTGATTACCTTAAACAACAGGTTGTGGAACTGAATGCCCATCACATGGCAGATTTCAAGTCCTGCGCCAGCCGATCAGTTAGCATGAATAACAATACTAACAAACAGAGATGAGTGGTTTTCATCCAGGGTTCTCAGCAAATGTCCAAGGAGACCTTTAGATGACTTAAAATGATTTAAAATATGACAATCAGATTTATTGGTTAATTCAGCTCTCAAAACGTGCAGACATTTAATGTACAGAAACTGAATATTGATCAATGGGGGCCTTGCAGTCAAAAAGGTTGAGAACCACTGTTATGGACATTTAAGTATAATAATAATAAGCATCCGCTGCCATCTAGTGCTGATAAAGAAAACAGCAAAGATTTGTTAAAACATGCTTAGGTCATGTATGTATTACTGGTCAAATTTTTAGTGCCTTATTAAAACCCAAGATTAATGCAGTTCAAATCATCAAGACCAGAGAAACAGCTGCGTGTGTGTCTCTCTCTGTGTGTGTGTTCTCATGTACGTGTGTGTGCCTCATGCAGCATTAATGGCTTTTATCAAAGTGAATTAGGCATAAAGGATAGAAAAGCTGAGACATCCCAGTGGACTGCGCATCAATGGAAAAATGGAGAAATGTAAAACACTCGCTCAACACCTGAGAGCAGAAAATTAGCCTGGAGACACTCCTCCAGATAAAGAACCCATTAAAGAAAGGACACATTAACATAATTTTATTGGTTGAATTTTCTGGTTATTATTTATATATTTTTCAGGTGTGACGAGAACATTTTTATTCATACAGTCACATAGAACTGCAGTTCAGTCTTAGAGAAAAAGAAAGATCGATGAAGACAGAGAGAAGAGAGAAAGAGGTGCGTAAGAACGGATCTGTAAGATTCTTACAAGGCATCATCCATCTAAAGTGTTCATATATTGAATTTGGAAATATGAAGGACTGTGACTAAATCGAAATATAAGGCTTTATTTCTGTTTTATAGCCAAGCACAGTATGTTCCAAAACATGATAGTGTATATTGTCAACACATGCACTCACAGGACTACAGTGGCCCCAAGAAATATTTAGATGCTTAAGGTACACTTAATAATGTATGAATGTCAATCACATTTGTTTTAAAGGAATATAGTGTAAACACTCCATTAAGCAAAACCATTTAAGAGGTTTGTTGTCTGTATCTGTGACTGTTCTACTGTAGTATATGTTTGAAAATTAAGAGTGAATAGTTGGACATTCTGTGGTTGTCAAACATTAGTCTGTGTCTTATTGTGCTAGGGCAGCTGTTTGAACCCTTAAGGGTCATACTCCACTGCTATGGCAGTCATCGCCTGCTGTTTGTTGTCCTCTGTGCTCAAGTCAGTCTCCCCTAGATGCATCACTGTGACCTGAGGTCTGGAATCAGACACAGAGCAGCCATTAAAGAGTTTTAACCATCTGGACACAATGTGAGGTTAAGTGAGTACTAAATGTTACATGGACTGTTTTCAAATGTCAAAGTGGGTGTGTGTGCGTATACTTAATATTTTAAGGACAAATTTGAACCCAGAATTGAGCTAAATCTGAAGACCTCCTTTTGGGAATGTCCTCATTTGTAAAAATAGTATAAAAATAAAGCAAGTAAAGTTTTTAAAAATTGTAAAAATGCAGAAGGTTGTCAGGTAGGGTTTAGGAAAGGGAAAATATTAGGTTATAGTATTTACAACTAGCTGTATATAGAAATATAGTGGTTTTTTTTTTTTTTTTTTTTTGTAGGGAAGGTCAATTATACCAGCAGTTTGAAAAAAAAAACGCATCACTGGTATTTTTTCTGCCTTTTTCCCCACCCATTTTATACTATATGAAAGGCAGGCGGTGTTTTGCTAACAAGATGGTCAGTAACAGTAGTTAATAATTGTCACTGTGGCACAATTTTATAAGAGGACATTCATGTTTGTTTTTCTTATCAGGCTTAATCAATACATTTAAAACTCAGTTGTGTCCAAACACTCTTTGGAATCTATTATTAAACAGATTTAAGATTTTTATAGAACTCTTTGAATGTGCTTGTAATATATCTAATGTGAGTTAAGGAAATGGTTTTAAATGTAATTTTAACCTTAGATTTAATCAGAAGAATTGGATTAATAATGCAATTGTGTTTTGAAATCATAATTGTGATAATGACACTGACAGGAGGTCTGAAATCAATCAAATCTTAGTAGGCATGGTAGTTTATTGTATTTTTGAGGTGGCAGGTGGCTAAACAGGAAGGTTGTTGGTTTGAATCCCTGTCAGAAATCTGTTCGTCTGAATTCAGCTGTTGCCCTGGAGCAAAGTACACTGCCTGCTGTGTGCCAAGGCCGACCCCTTTCTCTTTGTTTGTGCAAACCTGATGATTATAAATATTTAAACCTAAAATGAGTGTATATGGAGAGCATGACCACAAGGTTCCGGTGTTTCATAAAAACAAGTAAAACAAGTAAAGAGTACTGTCATAATTTATTCACCCTCATGTTATTCCAAACTGTTGTTTTTCTGTTCTGGAACTTTCACAGATTTATGTCAAAGTGTCTGACTGTAGAGTTGTTTAGGCTTTACATCTTTAAAACAGGAAATTCTAAACAGTTGTAATCATGCTGATGATTCTCCACAAAAATATTAAGCAGCACAACTTTAAAACATTGATAAAATGAAATGAAGCAACAAACCATCATATTAGGAAGATTTCTGAAGGGTCATGTGACACTGAAATGGCTGCTAAAACCTAAATCGCAGCAATTATGTACATTTTAAAATATTTTTAAACAGTTTTAATTGTTTTAAATTGTGATAATATTTCACTTTTTTTTTGTCAGAGAAATACTGCCTTGTCTTGATGAGGCTTCAAAATTCTCAGAAGTCACTAAAACAAAAAAACTTCTTATTTTGAAACTTTTGAACGATACTGTATATAGACACAGTTTGTTGTATTATTTAGTATACTGAATATCTTATATAAAATACCACAGAATGTTCTGTAATGTCACCATAAATATATAAATAAAAATAATTCTCAGTCTTGAATTGTTCACAGATATGTGGATGGTTACATGAGGAATGTTTTGCTGTCTCATTTCCAGCATAGTTAATGGTTGAAAAAGTTAATCTGATGTTGCTTAATAATTATTTGTTATAGCTTATCAGTTTCAACAACGTCTGATGCCAGATGACTGATGGATGGATTATTTTGTGTGATTTTTACATCTACGATTTATTAAACCAAGAACATCAGCTCATGATACCAAAAGGTCATTTCATTCAAAAAGCTCATTAAACTGAAATTCCTCAATTATAGTCAGTCATGACAAATTGTACTTATTAACTGATTAACCAGTCTCCTCCTCCTCAGAGAGAGATAGAGATTGTTTGAATTCAGCCAAAAGACCTTATGTAAACAGTTGCTAATAACCGTTTTGATCCGGCTAAAAAGGCTTATATTTGCATATGCCATGGAAATGAATCCAATTACAAGTAATTCTTCATGGCAGTGTTAAAACTTGCATATTTTATAGCACTTAAGCTTCCAGATTATTCGTATTTGGAGTTTCCATATTTTAGATCTGTTTGGTATCACTTATATAAAGGCTCACAAGCAAAGAAAACAACTTGATTTTCTACAGATGTGGCGTTAAATTGCAATTTGTTAATGCTTATGGACATAGAACCACTAAAAGTTGATATAATACAAGGATGTCTTTAATTTATACAGATAAACTACAACAAAACAATCGATGATTCCTGTTTTAACCTGGACGTACGATAGAGGGCGCCAGGTAACAGTGAGCAGCAAAGGATCTCTGATCTTCATCCAAAAACAGATTGTGGTTGAGCATTATACCTGATTTTACCCCAGAACTTCACATCATATTTATCCACTGATGTGTGTCAGGGTGCTATGTGCTTTTGCAGTATTTTTGACAGGGCAAAGGTAACAGGCCATTGGGGGTCAATAGTTCAACAGTCATGTTTTCACCTCAGACGGTGCCGTCTTCTTCTGGCGTGCATATGATTGTAGTTCCGGTGTGGTGATAGACTCAAGACCAGAAAGAGATGGAGTTGTGATACTATGTGATTTAAGAGCTTTCTTGAGGGTACAAAATGTGGTATAGCTGGTCGTTGAAGATGCCGGCATAGGTGCTGACAGCACGAACTGTGTCTTCATACAGGTTCCTTGATGAGGGAGGAAAGACAAAATGTTAAAACAAAATGGATCATGAATCATCATTTTCAGGGTGTCATGAACTTAATAGGAATAGTTCAACAAAAGATGACAATTTGCTGAAAATGTACTCGCCCTCAGGCCATCAAAGATATACAGTAGATGAGTTTGTTTCTTCATTGGAACAGATGTGGAGAAATTTAGCAATACATCACTTGCTCACCAATGGATCCTATGCAGCGAATGGGTACCATCAGAATGAGAGTCCAAACAGCTGATAGATACATCAAAATAATCCACAGATAATCAAAACTACTCCATCAGTCCATCAATTAACATCTAAAATGCTGTGTTTCACTTTTGGCCAAAAAAGTCAATTTTTCCAGTGAAAAAAATCCATCACCTGTTGTCCTCTCGCTTAAAAATCCACCACCATACTTGTTTAGAATTGTTTTTGCTCATAAACAGCGCTTGATCTGTCAATATGTCTCTTCTGATTCAGACTAAATGACTTTTTCCCTGAAAAAAGCAATATTATGAATCGTGGATTCATATTTTAGCTAGAATCAACGGTTTGAAGTTAAAAATGCCTTGATGATATTAGAAACACTTCTTACAAACACGTAACTTTTCACTTCACAAGAGTGATGGACTGGAGTTGTGTGATTATTGTAATGCTTTTATCAGCTGTTTGGACTCTCATTCTGATGGCATCCATTCACTACAGAGGATCCATTGGTGAGCAAGTGATATAATGCTAAATTTCTCCAAATCTCTTCTGATGAATAAATAAACTCATCTACATCTTGGAGAGTCTGAGGGTGAGTACATTGTCAGTAATTTTTCATTTTTACAAGAACTATTCCGTTCAAATCTCATCATTGCCCATTTATTGTAATAGAAAGCTACATGTGTGCCGGTGTCTAAAAGCCCAGAAGGGAATGTTTGTAAGTACTGACTAGGGTATTGTATAAAATTAGATTTACTTGGCTTTCTCATCCAGCTTGTAGCCCTTGATGGTCTCAACGTAGCCGCTGGCAGTATCAACACTTTGGTCATAGTAGGACCTAAGTGTGTCCACCACAGTTGCAATGGTTCCTTTCTCCTCCGCGTCCTCAACCTGCCTGAGCACACGGAAGCTCTCCGCTCCTGCAGAGGGCGAGCCAAAGTTTGAGGGAGTGAGATGAGTTTTAAAAAAGCATACTTTATTTTCATGTTTCATTGTCATTTTAGGTTACTTCATTTGCAGCAAAGCAGATATAATGATAATCCAAACTGAGTATGTTTATGAATGTGTCTGTACGTACCCAGAGCAAGGAATGCGATGACAACTGTGATAACTAGTAGCTTGTTCATAATGGCAGGTATCTCTGAGGGCTTTAGAAAAGCATAGGTCAGATGACAGCAGCACAAGTGTGAGAATATAAATGTGACCACAAGAGGGCATTGTTTTATTTTGGTGCATGCAGTCACTTAAGTCATCCATAATCTATAAAAAGCATATACTGTAAATGCTTATATACTAGATGATTCTTTTACTAATGAAGCACTTTTAGTGGCATAAAACTATTTTGTTTATTTATTTAATCGATTATTAGTTTTCTTTGTTTTTTGTAAGAGAGTAACCATATGTTCATAAAATAAAGGTAGTGAAAAATCATAATGTTTAAGAAATCTGTATGTTTTATATTTGCAATAACATTGAAGCTTTTTTACAAAACATACTAAATGCAGCTATATTATCTATTCTCTATACAGACTTCAACAGGTTTATCAATTCATAGGTGCTAAACAGTCATAAATCATCAAATCTGTCCTAATATTTAAACATTTTTATAATGCCCTTTAATACAAGAGGGAAAATATGGCTGTACTCACAGTTTCTCCTCTGTGGAAAGTGTGTCAGACGGGTTAGCGGCAAAAACTCTTTGGCCTATCTTATATATGGGTACAGATTTATTGACCTGATAACTCGGGTGCCAAAGTACAACCGTGTCAGATAAATGTTATGTGAGTGTGTGTGTGTGTGTTGATGTGGGGCTGTGCTTTTTGCTGGGGTTTGTTGTAAGATAAGAGAGACTAAAATGAGATTACCTGTTAAAAAGAAATGGCTCTTCACGTAAATAGACATACCGATTGAACACATTAAACAAACTCACTGACTTTGATCAACAGTCTGACACTTAAGAATAAGTAAAGCTCATATCTGAGCTCTTAATATGATAACACACTTGTTATAGTGTCTTTTATATTCTGTTCCCCATCCACCGGCTCTTGTCTTGCGTAATTGAACTTCAACACGTTTCCAAATAAAGTCCTAAGTCTGTCTCACCATCTACACGTCAGCCTGTTGAGACTACTTCAGGTTATTTTTGCAAAAGTGTGTGTGTGTGTGTGTGTGTGTGTGTGTGTGTGTGTGTGTGTGTGTATGTATGTGTGTGTGTGTGTGTGTGTGTGTGTGTGTGTGTGTATGTATGTATGTATGTATGTGTGTGTGTATGTATGTGTGTGTACTTGTTTTTTCTATCCTGGCGGGGACTTAGACACAGCCTCATGGGGACTTGTGTCACGGTGGGGACCTAAATTGAGGTCCCCACGGGTAAACAAGCTTATAAATCACACAGAATGAAGTTTTTTGAAAATGTAAAAATGCAGAAAATTTTACTGTAAGGGGTAGGTTTAGGTGTAGGGTTGGTGTAGGACGATAGAAAATACGGTCTGTACAGCAGAACAACATTATGCCTATGAGAGTCCCCACAAGGATAGCAGAACAAGTGTGTGTGAGTGTGTGTGTGTGTGTGTGTGTGTGTGTGTGTGTGTGTGTGTGTGTGTGTTTTGCTATACTTGTGAGGACCAGATGAGATTTTTGACTTTGTGAGGACATTTGGCCGGTCCTCACAAGGGAAATAAATTATTAAAAATACTAAATGAAGTTTATCTTAAAATGTAAAAATGCAAAAAAAATTCTGTGATGGGTAGGTTTAAGGGTAGGGTTGGTGTAGGGCAATAGAAAATATTGTTAGGTCAGTATAAAAACAATAGAAGTCTATGAAAATCCTCACAAGTATAGCAAAACAAACGTGTGTGTGTGTGTGTGTGTGTGTGTGTGTGTGTGTGTGTGTGTATGTGTATCTAGATCTTTCTTTGTGTCTGTACAAGATGAAATATTTTTGAGTTTGTGAAATCAGTTTCTTCACTAACATGAATACACTTTCTTTATATGCATCTATGGGACCATGAAGAGTTTTTAAAGGGATAGTTCACCCCAAATTTTGTCGTCATTTACTCAACCTCATGTCTTTCCAAACCTTTATGAGTTTGTTTCGTATTTTGAACATAAAAGAAGATATTTTGAAGTATGCTGGTAATCAAACAGTTGATGGTCCCTATGATGGACATAGTATTTCTTTCCCTACTATGGAAATCAATGGGGACCAACACCTGTTTGGTTCTTCAAAATATCTTCTTTTGTGTTCAGCATAAGAAAGAAACTTATATATGTTTGGGATGACAGTAAATGATGACAAAATTTTCATTTTTGGGTGAACTATTCCTTTAACATCCATGGAACCCTTCCATTGCACGAAAGGTTCTTTATAGTGGAAATGGGTTCAATTATTAAAATGTTCATCACACTAATAAAATACATAGATATCAGCTGTTTTAGTTTCAGTGGAAAGATTAAGGTGTTGATGAATGTGATAATTAACCTAAAAAAACAAAGAGTGACAAGGAATTTGCAGGACAGATATCTTAATGAGAAATCAGTTAGGTTTCATTGAAGATCCAGTGATGCTTGTATCCCTTAGAAGGATTTTAAGTGTGTGGTTGGTTGGTTGGAAAATGTTGAAAATATGTATAAAAAACGAGAGAGAGTGTTATGCAATAAACCCAGTCACTCGTATGAACCTCAGCAGGTGGTTACCATTGAGAAAGCATTGAGAGTTTTGGTTTTAACTTCCACATTATCGCTGTAGGTAAAGCACTCTTGTTGCGCACTTGAGGGCATTATTTCTTTAAAAACCATAAGCAGAGCTTCAATCAGTTAGATCGTTCTCCACCTTAACATTGATACACTATAATCTGCTAGGGTGCTCTTTATGGTTACCTTTGGCTTGCTTAGTTGGGGTTAAAAGATACTTAATATCCAATAATATTATCGAGTTGACTGGACTGACACTATCAGATGAGAATAAAACTTGAACTGAATTGAGCTGTATGGTGACACTATTGTCTTCTGTAGAACTGCTTTATAGCTTAATCAAATTCATTTTATAATTGATTAATTTTACACAGTTATTGAACTGAATTGGATCAACACTGAACTCATAATGACACTACGTCTTTAGAGCTGCAGAATTTGGATTATTGAAGCTTGCATCATTGACGTTATTGTCCTGTTTATTACTGTGAATCTGCTTTGAAACAATCTAATGACTTGACTTGCTAACATTGCTAGATGGTTGCATGGGTGTTCTGGGACAAAGTCTCTTTGACATTTTAAATGTCATGCAATTTTCTTTCTTCTTTTTAACAAAGGGTGAAAATCATGTCCCATTGGTAACAGTACACACTACGTCTCCTCAATAAGCTGCTGGATTTGAAACATCCTTTATGCGGGTAGTACAAATGCAGGATGAGGTATGCTCCCAGTTTTAATGATCATCATTAGGGGATGTTCACAAAGTATTAGCAAATATAAAAGTAATATTTGTCTTACATTATTATTATTAGTAGTAGTAGTTTATTCACACTCTCAAACAAAGCAAAATTATTGGTAACACTTTAGTATAGGGACCAATTCTCACTATTAACTATTTGCTTATTAGCATGCCTATTAATAACATATTGGCTGTTTATTAGTACTTATAAAGCACATATTCTGCATGACCATATTCTACATCCCTAATCCAACCCAATACCTAAACTTAACAACTACCTTACTAACTATTCATAAGCATCAAATGATGAGTTTATTGAGGCAGAAGTCATTGTTAATGGTGAGAATTGGACCTTAAAATAAAGTGACCAAATTATTATTGCTTCTTAACTACTATATAACTATTATAAAATCTCATTGAAGCAGATATGACAGAAGCTAAATTTCCATGAACTATGATCCAAATAACTAAAGTTTAAAATTGCATGAAACTTGTTATCAGTGAAGAAAGAATGGCAGAGAATGAGTAGCTATGGTTGCTTTCTGGAATATTCTTTGATTTCTGTTCTGTTGAATTGCACATTTCTTGAACATATTTGCATTTTTGTTCAGATTTTGTGAATATGTACATTAAAGAATGTAATTCTTATGTTCATGTCAGACTAGAGAGGAACTGTGGAGCTCATTATATTTACACAAGAGTACGATGCACTTGTGAACACTGACCTTTCAGATCTGGAATAAACCGTTTAAATAAATACCTTATATATTATGTTAACATAAATGTACCCATGTTTTAGTTTTTGTTATGCTATAGTACACATTCTAGTTAATCACACTCAAAACTCATATTTTTATTTAGAATGAGTCTTGTTGTTTCTTTATGAGGGACATAAAATCACACCATTCATACTTTATTAATGCTGGACCGGATGTTATTTATTTTTCCTGCACTGAACAGAATGGTATCAAATACACAGATACAGTATATACATGCAAAAAACTGCACCGACATGCTGGAGACACAGCTATCAGATAGTATCAGATTTGGATCCATTATTGAAGCAATGAAAATACATGTTTGCTGGGTTGAAGGAGTCAGTGGTTGATGAGCTGCAGACTCTAACCCTCTTGAGGCAGGACGGTATCCAGCACTGGCTTGATGTTGGTGATTGCTTTGTCCAGGTGTTCTCCAATGTAGGGCCGCAGATATTTGCCGTAAACACCGAGGGCATTCATGCGACCTTGTTCTACAGCAGGCTCGAGCTCACTGGCCAGACCGCTGGAAGAAGCACACAAAACATAATAGATTTACTCACACGGAATAACTGGAAGGAACAGCGTTAGAATGATATGCAGTAAGGGCCAGGATGACTAGTTTGAGGCAGCCCTCACCCAATAATTTTGATGATGCTTTCCACTCTTGGTCTTTTCTTAGCTTCTTCCCAAAATTCTTTGACTTGTCCTCCTGCTGCTGAGCTCTCTACCACTGGTTGAATGGCCTCTTTAAGCTTTTCCCAAGCGTTGATGAGCCTCTTAAAGAAAACTTCCTTCAGTCCGTTATATTTCTCCACTAACTCCTTGTCAGGCTCGGGCCAATCCTGTGCCCAGACACACACCGACACTACAAGAGGAAGAAAAGACCTTGAGAATGAGAGTTCCTGGTTACTGTGTGTATGTAGTCTGATTTTATCATGGAGACATAGTTTGGACCAGATAAAGTTCTGCATGACTGCGTGTGTGTCTAGTAAATCGCTGTTCCCCTTAATATTGCTACATGTTGAGATGCCACCTACATGTCAGTCATTCCTTTATAGAATTAATTCAGGATAAATGGGACAGTCTTTTTTGGCAAAAGTGTCCCAATTCATCCTACAAAACTAAATGCAAATAGCCTGGTGACTTCTGTTATTTTACTCCTTGTTTGATCACTTCAAAACAACTAAATCTGCCTCAAATTTCCAGTAAGGTCATAACCTTGCCTGATGAGCAAATAGAGATGAACAGGCCTCAGGCCTTCTCTTCTAATATGCTAATATGTCTTATTCTTTTTTTATTTTTGCAGTTGTGCACCAGTTAACAAAGAGAGACAAATTTTCGAGAACTAGTTTTTACCTTGGAGTGCAAGAATGAGAGCAAATGTCAGCTTCATCTATGAGAGGAGACAGAAATGTAGTGTCAGTGAATGTAAATATCACCAGTTCTCAATATTTAAAGTCATTTTAAACATGCACAAAGATTCAACTGCAAAAACAGCCATGAAACATTTTAAGTGCACTTTTAATATAGTGTTTTGCATTTGGAAAAAAAAAGAAAGAATGCATTTAAATTCTTTTTAAGCTAGCCATGCATTTTAAGTAGGTTTACCATTAAAAGTAATGCATGCATGTATAAGAGCAACTTGGTGAAGACTCACTTTACCTTGTGCTGGTGAGATTCCTGCAGAGAGAATAAAGGACTGGAGTCAACTGCAGTGGCTGCGTCTGCAGTTATATTGTCTACCGTCCATCCCTATATCTGCCTGACCGCTTGACCAAACAAACGTCATCACACACACACACACACACTCACTCAATAACTCAAAATCAATCACACACTCTTGCTGCATGCACACACACCCACGCGGGTGAACCTACTGTTCCTACAGGACAAACATGTACACCCTGGTTTGCCCACTCAAAGTCCACTGTTCCCTTATGTGCATTAATAAGGCATGAGGGGATACTTATGAAACCCCTAATCGAGGATATTCATGTGCTCTCGGTGTTCATTAGAACATTAAAGATGCATTTAGGATAAAGTTATACACTAAACAGGTACTTTTATACAAAGAAACCTAAGACTACTAATAGAATGATATTAGATCTAAAAGCCAGTTCAATTCAAATTTATTTGCAATTGCAATTTTCACAGTGCATATTGTTTATAAGCAATATATAGTTTGCTTACAGTTAATTACCATTACTATCTGTGTCTCTTCTATACACAGAAGTATAGAATACATTCAAATAAACATAAAACATTTTTTTAACCTATTCAGCACTAAATTGACTGATTGTGCTCAGACAGCCGTTTCATTTTTTGAGTACCAGAATCAATATTCCTGACTTTAATGTACATAAACTAATGAGGGTTAAGCAAAGGCTGTCCAAAGGTTGTGAAAAACTTTCCACATGCCAAATTGACAGAAGCAGACCCTAGTGAACTTTCCACTTTGGAACATAACGTGTCTAATCTATAACCTGTGGACCTTTTTTCGTCCTTTTTTTCATAATATTAATTAGATTAAATTATTTATTGCTTCTGTTCATTTTCCATCTTTTTGTCTTCTTCCTTCACTTTCCTTTCTGTTTACTTCATTCACTTTCTCATGCGTTTTTCAATGCAAAGATTCCACAATCCATTTTTGTAACATTATCCTTGTTTATTAATTTGGTGTTAAAAGGAAACATACAGAAAAATAATTGTATCATTAATTTATAATCTTCATATACATTTGGGTATAGTGTAATTGCACTTTATCTTTAGTTGTGCATTATTACAATGGCATGGAGGTACATTGGAGGTATGATTTGGTGTATTAATTCCACAATATCTATATCCTGAAAATTGAGATTGGGATTGGTCCCTGAAGAATTATTTTGCTTATTGATCTTGAGTTGATCTGAAGGTGGGCACTCTGCTTTTCACTCTCTCCCACAGGGAACTTGCACGGTCTTTTGCCCACTCCACGTAAGGGTCAGTTACAGGTTTGAGATGTTCCTCATAGTACATGCCAGCAAAACCAGCCACTGTGCTGCCAACATTTAGAACTTTAGTCTTTGTGTCCCTGTAACAAACACAGAAGTAGAACAAAATGTACAACAGCATACTCGCACTTTAAATGCATGTATAGGGTGCATTTTATGTAACAATGTAACAGTTGATAAACGATATCTTTTAGATGTACCTGTACACTTGCTTTGCTCTTTCAAGAAGTCCAGCATTGTCTGGAGCAGTAGTGGGCAATGGGTTGGATGATGCCAAACACACTAAGGGGCCACAAATTTAAAGATTTAGAAATACATTGCGTGATAACGATATTTCTGTTGATATTTTTTATGTGAATAAATAAAAAAAATATACATGCATATATAAAGCCAGACCTTGCAATGTCACAACCAGAACAAAGAAAATCAATCTGGACATCTGGAAGAATAATCAACTGAATTAGCTATTTAGTGATGATAGATCTGAAATTGCTTACATGTAGATTATTACAGTAAACCTTAAACATATATAGTAAATATGTACCTTTAGAGTTTATGCAGTAGTAAGTGTAGTCTTTTTTTTCCTCAGAAGAACTATCAGCTGGATTTCGAAGACTTTTCTAAAGCTCACGGTTGTTTTTTTGTGATGAGCTTGTCTGTGGTTCAGTGTTTTCTGTGAAGAATGATATCTTGCTGTAGCAGTGCTGCATTTGAATCAATTCACATTCTGAGAAACAGGTCACATCATTTCTGAGCAGGCACTGCCTGCTGTTTACTTAGATGAAGAGCAAAAACAAACAAATTTGGAGGTTTTGATACAAATATTTTTACTATAAATAAGAAATGTTGGGGGGGGGGGGGGTCACAATTATATATGTTTTAGCAGTAGTTTTGTCAATGAAAGTGGGGTTGGGGTCTCACTTTATTTCTTTATTAAATATCTACTCTTAAAAAGCAACTCTCTCTCGTTCTCTTTCTGTGTATTACTTTATTATATAAGAATGATTGCTATTACCAGTTGCATTTTTTTTTTTCAGTGACTGCTAGCACAAATGAAGGTGTTTCAACCTTGATCCACTGAGGCATTGAACAGAAAAACAAATTTACATTTGTTGCATTTAGGCCAGAAAATTCAATAGTGGGATGTAATTCAAGGAAATGGGGTCCACTTGACTGCTGAACTGGATAGATTGATATTAATCATGGAAATGCACTGATCATTAACTGAGGACAAACAGTGACTTTAACCTCGTGTGGTCTGATGTTAAAAGTTCTTTGACCTATGACTTGCATTTAACTTTACATACTGGTCTATATATTGTATATTGATTGATCCTTTATTAATTGTTACACTGATGCTGTGTCTTCATTTAAGTATTTACTTGAATATTGCTTTATTTCTTTTAGAAATAAACTACCAAAACTGACTTAAAAATGATTTCATGTAGCATATTGCAGTTATGTAGGTTAATACAAATAATAATTATGAATTCAAATAATTTATATTCAACATAGTTCAATATTCAGTTATTGGATTGTTAATGTGAACAAATTTAAATGATCAGTCTTGCAAATGATGCAAAAACAAATTGGTTCTGTGTTTCATCGTTTATTCTTTTGAAAAAATTCAGAATGTATATTTAGATTGTACATTTTTCCCCGCAATATTTAACAGCATCCCACAAAATTGTAAACTATTTTACAGATTACACAAATGACAAGGAGATCACAGCTTTTGAAGATGTACTGAACTGTAACAAATGCACCAGTTGGCACAACAGGGTGGGGGTGGTATCACATAGCAATTGCATGACTGCAGGGAAGAGGGTATAAGGTCATTGGTTTTCACTTTAATTGAAGGATTCAGCCAGCTTCTGCTTCACCTTCTCATACTGCTCAGTAAACCAGTTCCTGAAAAGACAAAAAAGACCAATTCATATGAGAAAAAGCTAACTGGCTGTTAGAAATTAAAGCAGCTTCTATGCCAGTGCAAAAACAACATGAATGTCCTGATAATACATTTTAGTATAACATGTAAAGTTAATACATTTTTATGAAACAAAAAAAAAAAAGTTAATTATGACAATCTTACTTGGTTTTAATAGCAAACTCGCTCTTTTCAAGCTGTTCGAAGGTGGTCTTGGTCTTCTCTGTCAGGTCCTCTGCAATCTCCTTCACCTGGGTCTGGAACTTGGCGAACTGCTGTTCCAGTGTGGGCTCTTCCTGGGCCTCTGTTTAAATGTAATTAAGACATTGTAAATGCATAAATCTCATTTGTACTTATATGATATTAAACAACTAAGAATATTCTTGAGAATATTCAAGAGTTTGTATTCTGTAGAAGCATCTGAGGGAAGATTTTACCTGTGTGTACAGCAAGTACAAGCATCAGCACGGCTGCAGCCAGGTACAGTTTCATCTTTGCAGTCTTTCCTGTAACATTCAGAGCATAAAACGCGATTAGAGAGCCAGCGATGACAGACAATTATCATTTCGACCAATTTAGGGTAAAACTATTTGATGGTAACAAATAGCCTAAATGTAAGCCTATACTACGTCACATCCAGAGTGTCTAGATAGGAACCTATTTTAGGAAATATATTTTTTTATGTATCATAACCATCTGCTTTAAGTTTAAGTAGGCTACATATAATAATTATGTGTTTGAGACACGAAGACGTTCGTTTCAATAATAAAAAACGTTTTTATATTTCCATTTTTGCGCTCATTCTTGTGCCTGTTTTTCATGATTTCTAAGCAGGCAGCGTTAAATGTTAAATGCTATTTTTAGTTAACTAGCAAGAATAATTAAAAGCTGCTGAATTTACCGATGATAGCAAACAACGACGCCAGATGTCGCCAATATACTGCGTATTTACTTACTGAATGTAAGACATGAACGTTTATTTTATTGTTTCAGTATAAAGCTCGCTAGATTCGCTTCTTACTTCGTTTAAAGGTTTGGAAAGTTATAACAACAGGAATAAATGTAAGCTGTCATACCTTTCTTGCAGTCCTCGAGAGAATTGAGTTGAGATTGTAATGCCCCACAGATGGCTTGGCCCTTTATAGCGGTACTGAGCTGACGTAGATTGATAACACCACCTCTGACCTATCAAGAACTCCTGCGATCACTCTCTGTCCCCGTACATCTCTCTGTTGATCTTCTTTCTATGTTTTGTCAAGCCACAAATGGCTATAGTGAACATCTTTTAAAGGTGAGTAAACTCTGTTTGCCATAACAGCTGTATTCCCTGAGATTCTGTTGAATTATTCCTGAGAAATATAGCCTACATTAATGAGTTCAGTGACCTTTGAAACAACAATAACAGTCACAAATAAAATAATGTTACAAAACAGTGGGTATTTTCTTTATCTGGTAGGCTACCCTAATTCACTGGATGGTACAATGTCCATTTATTATCAGGGATTTTACAATTGGTTACGTGCTCTTCTCAACACACACATTTTCAAAACTATTCTAAAAGTCAAAACAACAGTATCTGCGGACGTATTGAATGAAATCTTTTAAACACTAGGAAAACTCAGTATCTATTGCCCTTGTTTGCACAAAACTGTTCAAATTTTGCTAATAAAATAACCATAAACTAGATTAGAGAGTATTGTGAAGTCATTCCTTATTGAATATTCAGGATCTGAAAAAGGATCCAAAATATTAGTTCCCATTTTAGTTTCTTTGATATCAATTACATATCTATTCAAAGTAGTCAATAATGATCGCATTACGCTATTCTGTGTAAACACTGCTGAAACTGGAAGTAGTGATTGGAGGAACCTCTTATCGGTATTAGAGAATGCACCATTTCATTGTGTCTAGGATTTGATATCAGATGAAAAAAGAGAGGAAGTAAAATGCCAACATTTTGGCAATTTGTGCAACCTCAGTTCATGTGATACTACCTAAGCATCCACTCACCATCCACTTTATTTTGCTTTCGTTACCATAAAACTAAAGAGGATCTTTTTCTCTAATGAAGGTAGTATGTGATCACTGTCCATACTCTCATGTATCTTTCTGTACACAGTAAATGCTGGAAGTCTGAACATATGTGCAAATATTAACCTTAGTTGTTTAAAACATAGTGTATTTGTGGTTTTCACAACACAATGAGTCAATCTGGAGCCGGGTATCTTTTTTTTTTTTTGATGTAATGGTACACTGGTTTACTCCACAGCTCTTTAACCTTTTAGCCACATCATAACATGAGATAGACAGGCTTGATGTGAACTGAGTACATTAAAGTTGTTTATATCAATTCAGTTTCATAACCTTTGCCTCGTTCCTGCTGCTGTCTACAAGCATAAAAAAGATGCTGGAATTTGGTAACTGCTGATCACCTGCATTGAAACCACCTTTGGATTCTAGGTCAGCAAGATGATTAGATTTCTTAACCTTTTATTGACCCAGTGTCATGCACTAGCCTTCTTAACAGCATTATAAATTAAATTAAGTGTGTTTATGAGTGTTTATGACATATGCTCTGCTTAAAGATCCATACACATCACCTCTTATAATGATATCTTTTTATTGTTAATGTACTTCACTTTTATGATGCTTGAAGCCTGGTAGTTCGTATTTAATTTTACTCTGCCAAGATTTTATTTTATTTTTTATAAATTAATTTTTTTTAAAGTAACCTTAAAGACTAAATATATACAAAATCTTTATTTAAAATATAAAAACATTTTAATTGTACTAATATTTTACATTATTACTGTTATACTGTATTTCATTTAAATGACTTAAAAATATTAATATATATTGCTAACCGCAAACTTTTAAACAGTAGTGTAGAATTATTAAATTCACTATATGTATTAGTATTTATTGTTATTTTATGATAACATTTAAATTCTTACATGTTGAAATAAGATCTCAAAGGCCAAGAGTTACAATCTTGTCACCACTGATCTTAAATCTGTCACACAGAATTGACTTTGTGACACACACACACAAACTCAGCAGTTCGTTCTTGGCAGTGGCCAATGACCTGTTTATTTATTTATTTTTTTCTAGGTCAAGAAGTTCTCTCTGCCCTTTTATTGATTTTTTTTGCAACTTTTTTTGCGGAATAACATACTTTCTTGTACTATGGCGCATCTATTAAAAGACTTGATCATGATAGGAAATGCTGACAGTGAAAAGCTGACAACATGCAAAAGTGTTGAAAGCGTCTAGACTCAAAAGAGGGGAAGTGAAGCTCCGTGCAAATGAGGACATCATGTTTATGTGGGATCACGCCGAGAGTCAGTGAACTGCAGTTACCTCTGCTCACATCTGATCACTCACAAGTCTGTGGCGGTGGGGGCTTACAGTGTGTCTTTTGTCAGTTAACTGCAGTCTTTGTGGCACCTTTCTTGACAAAGTCTTGCTAACAACTTACAGATTTCCTTCTCATGCATGCATGATTTACCACCTCTTTTTCTTTCAATTTCATATGTTTAGTCAATGGCCCATAGCCTTTCATTTAATGTGAGAACAGAAGGGTTTATCAGCGTGTCTAGTCGGTGGCATGCTGTGCCATCTCAGGTTCTTTGTTTGACTTTTAAAAGAAAAGGTGTGTGTCAGAGCTAGTAATTCTTAGTTTAAGAACATTTTGAATGTGTAAAAAATCTGGTTTTTCTTACCAATGACATGAAATGTTAGCTCCTCAAAACAAAAACTGACATTTAATTGTACAAACTTGAAAATAATAATAATAATAAATAAAGTTAAAAATGTGTAGGTGGTGTGTCTGAAATATGGAAAAGATATTTTAATCTCAACAAAAACAGGAAAGGCCTGGGCTTTCAATTGTGTTATAAAGTGTTTGCAGACTGTTTTGTGTTATTTTCTGCCAGACACCTGCATGCTTGAAAGCTGAAGCTTCAGACCAGGACACAGTTTGCTATTAAAAAGGTCCATTGAATGTTGTGGTATTTCAAGCTAACCAGGAGATCCATCAGTCTTTAGTGAAGAAAGGGACTCTTTCTTCTTGGAACAGGGAGAGTAACCAGAATTACGACAGATGTTTTCAGGAGTGATGCTCAATAACACCTGGTTATGTAATTTCTTTCTTTCTTTCTTTCTTTCTTTCTTTCTTTCTTTGACTGTCTTTATATCTCTTTATATACAAATAAAAAACTGAGAATGAGTTAATTTTATATTTTATTTGTTTTTATGTATTAATGTTTTTATATATTTATTTATTTTGTATTTTTTTAATTAGTTATACTGACACTGGAGAACAAGAACTTGCAATCAGGAGTATAACAAAAGTAGGTTACAAAGACTGAAACTATAAATATTTCTTAAATTATGAAAAATGAAAATTCAAAAAAGAGAGAGGGTGGCATCTACTGGTAATGCACTTCCGACTGCTAGATGAAGCAAACTGTGGCAGCTGGTTGCCAGAAATTTGCCGTAAAAAATATGGTATAGCAACATTTTAGGTTACTTCAGTGAAAATACCATCAGATGTGAATTGTCACACACAATTCTGGGACATTTTTCATTGTAAATTACAAAATGACCTATTCTTTTCCCAGTATTTTAGGTACAGTGTTTTATGAAATGCACCAATATATTTTTCACTGTATGTGGTAAAGGAAATTAACATTAACCAATTAACAGGCTTCTACCATCTTTTACTGCTAATTTTTTTTACAGTGTTTAGTAGTGCAAGTCCCAGTGCATTTGGGTGTTGTGAAGTGAAGTGACGTGACATGTGGCCAAGTATGGTGACCCATACTCGGAATTTGTGCTCTGCAATTAACCCATCCAAAGTGCACACACACACACCGTGAACACACACCTGGAGCAGGGGGCAGCCATTTATGCTGCGGCGCCCGGGGAGCAGTTGGGGGTTCGGTGTCTTGCTCAAGGGCACCTCAGTCGTGGTATTGAGGGTGGAGAGAACGCTGGACATTCACTCCCCCCACCTACAATTCCTGCCGGACCGAGACTCGAACTCGCAACCTTTGGATTACGAGTCACGACTTTTGTTGAGACTTGTGTGTTGCTTATCCAGATGTGAGTGTGAATACAAGATGATAGAGATTAAAAAGCAAAAACAAAGACAGTGAGCATAACCAGGGGCACAGCGTGTTCCTTATGCAGCAGTCCCGCAGGCAAGCAAATGGAATTTGGAAACAGATCTCAACATGTCTTCCTTGAGATTCAAAGAGAGAGAAAGAGGGGATAGTGCTTTGAGAACAGGTCTTTTGATCCTGAGACAATCAAAGCTGAGAAACATGGATCTGATAATAGTGAACAGCTCTGTGCCAAAGCAAGAGCTTGAAGGAGAGAATTTATCAGAAAAGGGTGAGATTTATCAAAAGGGTAACAGAAAAAAAATAGATTTTTGTTTTTTTTCCCAAAAAGGTTGATGTACAGTGAATGTCTTAATTCAATTTTAAATAACCTGTCTATGTGAGTCATTTCACATGCAAAAATGTGCATGTACACTGTTTTATGCAACAAAAAGCTTTTTCTTTTCTTTTCTTTTCTTTTTTTCTTTTCAAAGTAAAGTTTTAATCTGTGATTGGTTCAGCTTGACTGAAGACTTGTACACAACAAAAAATTTTTCTTCTAAAAGGTTTGCAAAATTCCATATTTTAGTCTTAAACATTCATTTTGGATATAGTTTAGGTATGTTAATTTCCGATGTTTTTACCTTTGTCTTTGGAGTGTTTTAGAGTTTGTTGTAATTGTATGTTTTAGAGTTGTATTCACTGTATTTTACCTATGTCAACACACGCATGTTGAATTTTTATGGTCAAGTTTTATGTGGGCTTTATCCATATGTTTATCCATAGACATAATTATTTTTATAATGTACAAACTCTATATTCTATCCCCTAACCCTAAACCTACCCCTAAATACAACCTTCACAGAAAACTTATGGATTCATAGAAAACTGCATTTTTAAATTTTCAAAAAACAAATGACTCGTGTATGACTCATAAGCTGTTTTCTTAATGGGGATCAAAAATCAAGGTCAAACATTTCATGTTTTGCTATCATTGTGGGGACATTTGGGGTTTCCTGGACCACGCACACACACACACACACAAACACACACACACACACACACACACACACACACACACACACACACACACACACACACACACACACACACACACACACACACACACACACACCTCTATTTCCAAAAGAAATTCAAATAAATTAGAAGGTGACAAAGTGTTATTTTATTTGCACCCTGATTGATTAGAATTCTACTAGAGAACACACAAATGTTTTTTTTTAAGTCCAAGATAAGCAGACCTTCCCCTGTACTCCAGAACTGAGAAATGGTTTAAATCTCAGGTTCCTATAAAGAAAAGGTGTGACCAGTAGATTGGTCTTGCCCACACAAGTCTAATTGAAAATGCTGGAGAAAGCAGAGAGATGCGTGACAGTAAGCTGAAGTTAGAAATCGGGGGGAATAAGGGGGTGTATAGAAGTGAAAGTTTACTGCGGAATTTGATCAGTCTTGCCTAAACATACAAAATCTGAAATACGAGACTAGGTTAAAGGCTAACTGCTTTTTGCAAGTGCATATGTATGTATGTGTTGTTCCTGACTTTTATTACAGGCCTGTATTAATAGTTGTGTTGTGTAAAGTACAGTGCATGTTTCAGCCTGACTGATCCCTTAGCCAGTTGTTAAGAGAAAAATTCAGATTATACTGAAATACACTGCGAAACAGGTACAATACTCATGCTGCTGTACCAGTGCATTGCCTGTCTGTTTATATGTATTGTCATTATATTGTTTTTGTAAGATACATTACTGTACTGTTTGGGGTCTGCAAAATTTTCTTTACAAAGGCTGCAGTAAATACAGTAATATTGTGAAATAATTCCAATTTAACAAATTGAAATTTTAAATTCACTTTAAGTGTCAATATATTTCAGTGTGTCATTTATTTATATGATGGCAAAGTCATTACTCCAGTCTTTAATGTCACATGATTCTGTGCGCAAGACCAAGTGTGTGTGTGTGTATGCTTTTTAAATAATTTATTTTATTTTTTCCAAAAACCATGAAAACAATCTTATGACCCCAAACATATGTTGGAGATGCATGAATTTGTGTGGGATTATTAACATGACGGAACAAAAATGTTTTCACAATTACTTCGCAATACTATTGACAAGAATCAAGTGGCAAATAAGTAGTGTAGTAGGACGCACTTTTATTGAAAACAAATTCAAATACAACAGTGCACAAACATGTAAAGTAAACAAGCATTTGTGGCTAACAAAGCTCATCTTTGCATATATTCTGATTTAGTTCAGCAGCTGAAGGCACTTTTTTAATGTTTATTTTGAATGGTTCCATGTTGGCCCCACTAACTAGAAAAAACTCTTAGATAACTGCCAAAACGGACAAGTTGATTGATCTTAAAATTTCTCTACTTTATGCTAATGAAAGACACTGAAAATATATCCTCAGACAGTGGGTTAATACTGAGAAAGTAAACATGGTGAGCACATGGTATTCTTTTGTCCAATAATGGACAGCGCTAGTCCAATCGAGTCCGGTTCTTAACCACTTATAAACCTCTCACAGAATGAAAAAAGCACATTTCAGTAACACAAAACCTCCCTTCTTGTTTCTGTTTGGTGTTAACAGTAGATAAGTGTGGAGCTCTTAATCTTGAGTGGGAAGAGCTGCTGAGGCCTCCTTGATCTTGTCCAAGACGATCTGCAGCTGCTCACGGATCTTCTCGGAGTAAGGGGTGAGGAGGCTGGTCAGCTCATCCACGCGGCCCTCTAGGGATGTGCGCAGGTTCTCCGCGGTCTCCTCCAGCTTCTCCTTCAGAGCTCCAGCCTGGACTTCCAACTGCTCGCTGACCTCCTGCGCCTGGGACTTCATCAGCTCGCTAAGGGCACCCAATTTCTGGCTAGCACCATCATGGGCCTGGCTGACGTAGGGCTCAAAACGGTCCTTCACGGCTTCAGCGTTTTGGGAAGCACGAGACTGCAGCTCACCCAGGTAGGTTGCCACGGTGCTGAAGAAATAAAAGAGAAATGTATTAATATATTTTTATTGGTTAGCTTGCTTTTAAGTCACCTGAGTGAGCATCCAGACTTACTTGCGGATCTCCTCGGTGTCCTTGTTCAGGCGTTTCTTCAGTTTGCGGGTGTAGGTGTTGACACGGTTCTTCACGTCATCGGCGTTCTGCTCCATCATGGTCTTCAGCTCTTGCAGGTACTGAGAGGTGCGTTCCTTAGCGTCGGTCATGTCAGTTTGCAGTTTGCCAGCCAAAAGCTGGAGATCTTTGTTGAGTTGACCAGCAGCGTCAGAGGCGTATGGACTCAGCTGGGTTTGAATATTGTCACTGTATGAGCTCAGCTCAGCCATGGTGTCAGTAATCAGCGTGCTACAAAAACATAGCTGGTCAGGAACGGTGTTTCAGAACCATGTATGCTATTTGAGAAGATGAGTATGATGGTGCTGTAGATAGATATTAAGAGGAACTTACTCAAGCTCTCTGCTGAGCTGGGAGCCCTTGATGTTCTGGACCACACCGTCAGCATGTGTGTTGAGTTCAGACACATACTGCCAGAAGCGGTCCACCATCTCCTCCCATCTGGGCTGAGGCGCATCAGCCTGGAACAGACTACGAGCCTGGCAGCCTACAAGGGGTGTGAAGAGACTGTGAACTTTATGCCACATTAGGTTATTCACAAATGAGCGAGCTGGATGATTTCCAGTGACTGTACTGTAATAGTTGATAAAGATACATTACATCATTGTGCATTGATATTCCAAACAGACGGAAAAACTAAACCATGAGTGAATGGAGATTTTTTTTTTCATACCAGTAAAAACAGCCAGAGCGAAGATCACCACAAGAGACCTCATTTTGATGGGCAGACAAGTACACCTAAGGAAAGATCAAAACAGGAGAAATCAATATGTCTTAAAGCACTGTCAAGAAGATATCAGATCTTTTTTCCCCCAAACTTTGGAAATGCCAACCCCTAAACGTCTTAATTCACAGGTATTAAAATATTTCAATCCAAACAACATAGCATAAAAGACTCATCTGAAAATGCACAAATAAACAGCATCTGAAGATACGAGAATGCATGCAGTATATTCTACATTAATACGCGGTTAAATACTCAGTGACCGTTAACTGGAAGTATAGTAAGTAATGGTTTTACAGACAAACTGGTTCTCCTGCAAATAAACCGTTCAGTAATACGTTTACGACTACCCTGTGAGTGAAGAGCAAGTGTTACTTACCTGAGACGTGTAATTTTCTCCGTGTAGAGGGAATGTGGATGTCAGGTCTTTTATACAGTCCCGGGACGCACCCGCTGCATTCACAATCTCTGCCACGTGATTTCTCCTTTGTTCAGGGCTCGCGCATCATCCCACGCGTCACTGACCGCAGCAAGTGTGCGAAGTCCGCATCTTTCCGCACCAGCTGGAGATAAATTGCGCAATTTATATTGTTTCGCTTAGAAAATATTAAGAGCACATCGCTTTTTATACTATGCTAAGTAATTGCTGATGTGTGTTCTGGCTATGAGATTACATCAATTTTGCGTCCCTTATTTTATATAATTAATTATAGGCCACTCTGTTTAATTCCAAAAATATTTTAATAATATATTAGGCTATACTTAGAATGCAATATATTTATGCTTTCCTTTAATTACAAGCATTCTGTTTAATTTAAAGTGCATATCTAACAATATTATCATATAATTATTTTGTCTCAGTAATACTTGCGCGAATGAAAATCAAAGCTGTTCTTCTCAGACGAACGACTTAAAAAGTCAAACAATTGTAAATGTGCCTGTAAGACAAATCCTTCCTGATCAAAGAGACAATTGAGCCTGAAGGTGACACGAACATTAATGCAGGCGCCAACATAGTTGTTTGTAGTTACGTTTTACTGCAATGGCCTGGATTAACATGGATGACCCTATTAGCATTTATATAGAGACCTATTGGCCATACTATTGCTCATTTCACATATTTGGAATAGCATTTACATGAGCAATGGCTACAACAACAACAACAGTATACATTTTTATTATACCATATAATAAAATGTTGTTCCCCTCTAACATCTAGTGTATTCCTTGTCATTTTGTTTAGTAAGCTCAGTTATGATGTAACGTAGTAATGCAGTGAATTTCAAACTACTACTGATTGCAGCCGGTTTGATCACAATGCCCTTCCATGTCTATATAGCTTAGAGTTTATCTTAAAAGATAAGACATTCTTTCGTATTCCCTAAAGAGGTAACATAATAAAAACAGCCTTCCATTCTGAACTCACAACACAGCCCAAACTAATCTTTTTTCCGGTTGAAAAGCTTTGGGTAATTATGTTGTTTTTCCGTGACAACATAAGAAAAGCCTTATCACCCCCAATTTGATTCCACCTATTCAGAGATCTTTAGCCTCTTGTCCCAACTTGTCCCTTTCTCCTGGCTCAGCTCTGTCTGTTTCACCCCTGCAGCTGGTGAAAACAAACATGGCTTTAGTATGCACAGGGCCCAGTATGATCACTGCTCATGCAGACATCCACTGTAGATTATTTTTCATATACTCTTCTGTACATTTTCCAATTGAATATTGATCCTTAAAAATCTGCTTTTTACTTTCATACAAAATTCAGTTTGTGAAGATATTAAGAATGTACAATTTCTACATGGAAAACAATACTAACCTCTAAATCATAAAACTGCACAATTTTCACTTGGAAATTGCTAGTAAATTTCACATATTTGAATTAAACATGAAATTTTGAAGCAGACAAACTGAAATAGTATTTTCTGCTCTTTTTTTATTGTGTACGGTGAACAAATTGTGTAATTTTCTTGGTACTTTTGGTTTTAACACTTGTTAGGTTTCTGTTTCCTGATCAGTTGTGGTTATTGTAAGTCACTTCAGAATAATACATATGACAAATTAATTATTGTGGGCAATGCAGTTTTCTGTGTTACAGTGAATTGCTCCAAGGTTACACTGGCACTGAAGTAATGTCTGTTTGTCATTAAAATGCTGATGCATTATATGAGACAGAAACTTCCCATTTCCAATGGTTGTGTCTTGAAAGGGAGAGTATAGAGTGGAATCTGAATACATTCTTAAAAATAAAGGTTCCAAAAGGGTGTTTTTGCAGTGATGCCATAGAAGAACCATTTTTGGTTCCCCAAAGAACCTTTCAGTGAACAGTTCCTAAAAGAACCATTTTGAAGAACATTTTAAAAATGTAAAGAACCTTTTTCTATTATAACGAATCTTTTCTGCATTTGAAAGGTTCCATGGATGTCCAAGGTTCTTCATAGAACCATTGATGCCAATAAAGAACCTTTATTTTTAAGAGTGTACTGCAAACTATAATGACTGACAGTGCTACAAGAAAGATACATTTTAAATGACTACTTGTATAGAAAAAAGAAAAAAAAGAGGCAAGACTTAGTTGAGTTAGAGTTGACTGTTATGGACTGTTATTTCTTCAGCCCTTCCCATGCTTTTGTATTATGCTCCATGGATTAGTTAGATGAAAGCATTGCAAACAGAGCTTCCTCTGTAATTCCTTTTTCTGTTTTTGATAACACTGCTTTCATAAGGGGAAGATCAGTGCCAAGTGTTGGACAAAGCATTTTTCGTGGGTTTACAATTAGGAGGTGGTGAACTTTTTTTTTTTTTTTTAATGGAATTTTCTCCATGAACTATAGACATGTATTTCACCAAAGTGAGTATTTAATTATTTTGTTGCATCTAGTAATAACAGAATTGGAGAAAATGTTGTTTAAAACCGAAGACTATCCTGCTCCCGAAAACAAACAAACAAAAATCAATTCAGCGTGATGATTTAATTATGAACTCATGAAAGGACTCGGTTGTTTATGTCCCATGTGGTTTTTGGATAAATGTGTGAAAGGTGAACAGTAAGTATTGAACGCATGTAACCTCAGCCAACTCATCATTTACCAGAATGGGGCTGCTAGATCCAGTGTACCGTGTGAGAGGGTCTATACGCTGAGATACCATCTATTCTTCAGAGCAGCTACATCACAGCCATAACTCAAGCTGATATCCATGGACTGGATTTATCTAACAAAAACACAACACAAGTGCTCTACAGTGAGGGTTAATGAACTCTAGTGACTCTGACTCTTTGTTTTTCTTTTTTCTTGCTTTCTGTGGTCTGTGATTCAGTCCGCAGTTGTGTCAGTTGTGAAGACTGTCTACATTAGTCATTGTTTTTTTTAACAGTCAGGCATTCCAGGTCAAAGGGCTCTCAGCTGCTTTGTGTCAGAGAAATCAGTCATCTGCATCTTAATCAGTTTCTTGACCCCACATCTCTGTGCAAAAGTACAAATGATCAGGCCCACTTGCAGAAAGCTCAGCAGAACTTTGATATATATTTAGCCAATCTGATGATGCTTTTAGTTACCATTAAGAATGCAGTTCTCTCAGTTAGTTTAACATATTTTACCATGTTCAAATTGGTTTCCCCGATATCATCGCAGAAAATGCAAAATAAAAAAGAGTCAGAGTCAGTAAATGTCTGCAGAGTCAGTAAATGACCCACAACACCATTTAAACAAGTACAAACAAATACCCATCTAGCAAAAACCTGTTCTGTGAACGTTTTGCTATCGTTTTCATTAAGTTATAAAAATGATAAATCTAACTGTTCACTACAGGTTCAAAACATTCATCTTGGTTATTGCAAACGTTGGATAAGGTATTAAGGGAGCACTCTGATTTATCATTTAGCAAACATTATGAGAATGTTACTTTTGAATGTTCTCTGAACATTCAGAGAACATTCAAATGAAAGTTTATGAAAGAAATAGTAACATTTAAAATATGGTAGACAAACATCCACCTGAAACATTTAAAAGAACACTCCATGAATGATTAATAACATTTTGAGAACATTATTAAAGACCAGATAACTTGAACAACGTTCTATAATAAATAACTTTAAGAGAGCCTTGCCAAAACATTAGCTAAAATTCCCTCTTAGCTTTCTTAGTCTACCTTATATCACCAGACTGAATAAAATTGCTATGAAAAATCCAGTTGCAAAGTACACTTAAATGTAAATGTGAACGTGCACCAACAGTAATGCAAATAAAAGAGAGAGCTTAAATCAGCCTAAGCTGCTCATGTAAATGTGGTTTTCTGGTTTTGGTGGGGCACTTGTCAGATGTTCAGGCTGGGAGACCAGCTAGAGCAACTATAAACCAGCTTAGGCTGGTTGCAGCTGTTTTCCAGGAGTGTAGAGTCTTAGTGTACTCTTGGAAAAGGCAGGATTAGCTTCTTTGTGTGAGGTGGAAGATGAAGGTTGTTTTTTGTTCTGATGGGAGTGTGTGGGAGACTCTTGGAAATGGCATCAACAGGTACTTTTAGAAACATGCAAGAACAACTCCCGACATGTTGCCGCTGGCATTTATGTGGGTTTTTTTATGCGTTGATCATGTTGTGGGTGTTTATGAATGTTCTGGAAGCACGTATGTGTCTCCATGCAACCATTAAAAAGGAACTGGCAATCAGTCAGTAACAAATGCATTGTATGAGCTGTAAAACTGGTAACACTTTAAAATAAAAAGTACATGAAATAATAATCATGCACTAATACCTGAACTAATACTTACTTCAACTCATGATTAGTAAAGACAGGAGCTAATCAAGAACCAGTCAGGAGCTATCCTTTAAATACGCCTGGAGTCATATGGATTCAAGCATTAATAATGCAGCCTCACCTACACGTTAGTACATGATAGTTAATGCATTAATTACATTTAGGGCTTAACTAAATCAAAGAGTTTCTAAAAGAAGGAATAATACATATTTTGACTTTCAAATAAATGTAAACAATTTAATATTGTTAATTTAAACTACTGATGTCACGAGTCTGGTCCATGCACTTCCGGTTAATCACCACCAGAGGTCACCCACTCACAGCATGGACTCTTGCACTTCACTACAATCCCCATCAT
>JAFVLL020023435.1:0-53070 GCA_021397915.2 Tor tambroides | reverse complement strand
TATTCTTAATTTGTAAATAAAAAATGGTGGAAAATTTCTGTTGATATTTTAGAAGCAAAATCAAATTGGGCAATATTAGCAAATCAGATGGTGACATTTGCAATGCTTGAGATTGTAGTTCTTTCCCTCATTAAAGCCATTTGGTACACAGTCTTGTAACTTTGTCTTTTATCTGAATATTTTTTTGCTTAACTTTGTAATTCACCTCTTAGCTGATTGGTTTGATGCATGGCTTATAACTCTTCAAGATGACTTCTTTGGAAAATGAATGGGAAAACATACTTCCAGAAGCTGTTGCAGAAGTGGGATGGACACTGCTGCACTCTATAGGCTTCACAAAATCTGAAAAGCTTCCACCGAGAGCTGCTTTTTCCACACCGTTTGGCTTGGCAGACGCCACACTGATAAGGTGCCAGAAAGCTCCCTCATCATTTTGACTCTCTTCCAGTTCTAAGGGATAGACTGACCTTTGCTGTCATGACACCAGCGCTTGCTGGACCTTCAGGCTAAGCAGGCAGTCCGCTATAACATGGGTGATCTCATTTCCTGCCCAAGAGCCAATGAGTCATCCGCTAGCGTAGCAGATAGCCATTTCATCCATCAGAGAAGCAGCTCTTCTTTATAAAGTGGTTTGAAGTTGTACCCATTTTTGGCCGGTCTATATTTCAAAGCTGTCACAACATGCATCGCGACCATCAAACGTGCACATCCACGTATAGTGCTCATCTGTGGGCATTTCCTGGAAAACGACTCCAGCGAAGCTGTGGCATGCTAGCGCGCTCACGGTGGAGATGAATTACCCCTGGCATGTCTGTGTGTTCCTCCTCGCAGTGGGCAAAGGAAGCTTTTGACTGATCTACTTCATTTCCACAGGCGTAGACTGAATCATTGATCGATCCGTGGGCCTCATTAAGCACCCACACTGCATGACAAAGGCCAGAGTGACTAACTGTGTCCTCTCACAAGCGCGACCCTGACCGTATCGCTCTCTGTATTTCTCATTCTCACATCGTCGTCTTTAACCTCTTGATTTCTCACCTTACACCTGACATATTGTGCTATGGGTATTTTTGTATAATCGTACCTCTGTTTCAAAATATAGAGAGCAGTACATCTCCTGACACTATAACCAGTTTCCAGCGACAAGCAGTTTGTCTGTCCACATCAGACGTGACATGTCTACGTGACAAAATCAATCAAATATCTCGGTCAATCAGAAGAGCGTGTGGGCGGGGTATCTCTGCAAGCTCACTGCATTTGAAATGAAATGGATAAATTTGTGGTCTAATTCGTAAACATTCATAAATACTAAACTGTTTTACCATCATTACAAATACATACTGTTAGAGCAAGTTTCCATGCCAGAAATATTAGATCCAGCCCCGGATGCCAGATCCTGTCATAAAATATCAATTTTGTCTGGTATCTGAACAACTAGTCAACAAAGTTGTCTAATACCCTGTTAACAGCAAGCCATGTCTGGTACCCAAAACTGTACACTAACTAGAAGACTAACAGTCTTCTGTCAGCCAAGAAGTTGACTAAGTAAATCCAGAGAAGAGCAGAAACGGGAGACAAAGTTATGATAATAAAAATGAGCCACTTATGCAACTAAGACTATTCAATATGTTTCAATGCTCAGAAATTTTTATTGTACCACAAGCAAAAGCAATGGAAAATTACTGCTTCACAACAACGTCCTGTGATGTTAAAAACAACAGTTACAACAATCATAAGACTAAGTAACCCTTGAAATCATAACCCTTGAAACTACACAATCATAAGACAAAAGAACAAATGAAAAATAATATAATATGAATGACCAATCAACAAATGAATCAATGAAATAAGTATATAAATGGCTTAAATGATTAAATGGTATAATAAAATTATTAAATGCTAAATAATTATAAATAAATAAATGAACATAAAAGAAAGTAAAACACAAAACAGAAGTAAAATCTGTTTTTGAATGGTTTTTATTTCCGTTTAATTTTGTCCTTTTCAATTTAGGTTTTTTTTTTTTTCTTTTTTTCACTCTTTGACTGTTAGTATAAGGGTTTTTTTAATTTATTTTTGTTAGACATTATTTAGGTTTTGTTTTACTTTTTTAACATTTAAAGTATTAAATTTAATATTTCTTCATCAGTACTTTTGGTATTGAATGTCTCACTCTTAGCTTTTTTTTTTTTTTTTTCTTAGCTTGTTGCAATTCATTATGGGATTGCCTTCTTTGAAGAATACATGTGATGTATTTATTTATTTAGCCAAATTTAGCCAAATAATTTAGGTGAAATAAGCTATAGTATCTTGGAAGACAGCAACAGGCTAACTATATTTGGAACAGAGCAAATGATTCTTCAGTCCAAAACTGAATCATTGTATCTTATATGCCTTTTGCATTTTAGTTTCTATTTCATTTGGCCACATTTAATGTTTTAAAAGTTTCCAAGGTCAGTTAAATGAATTTTATTTCCTCAATATTTAGTATTCAGTACTTTGGGTTGCTTAAGCACTTAACACTTGAGCATTATAAAATAATCCATGCCAAGTGTTTTTAGGAAGCACAAACTCTTACCGCTGGGTCACACCTGCCTTTTTGTCGTTTTTGTACTTGGACGTTTAGAGGCAGTATTTGAAATCAATAACTTTGTTTGGCTTTATAATTTTGCCTCAGACAGGTTTGCACTGGCAAATGGATATGTCCCAGGTTGAATAATAGTCCTAGTCAAACTCAGACTCAGCGTGTCCTGGCAGGTGTCCTGGAGCAGGAGCGTGAGCCGTTCTGCAGTATGGAGCTCAGCCGTGTGCCGGCTCTCCTTCATTCTCCTCTGTTGAGCTCATTTACCTGAGATCCGATTCACACGGCTTTCACTTGCTCGCTATTAAACGTTTAATAATATTCACAGCATGGCACACCTACACAGCTGTGCAGGAATTTTAAGTAACTCTAGGAATTAGTGTCATTGTAAGGCCACATGTTCCGCAATGAACTATTGGAATAATGAGCTGCTCCAGCGGAAGTATGGACCTGCCTGGATTTAAAGGAGCCATATTGAACCTTTTGCAGCACTATATTTTATTCCCAGAAGACCGCTGCTTATGTTATTCAAGGTTATTCCAGCAAAAATATATCTACATCTTGTCCAGTGCCCTGCAGGGAAGGAGAAAAATCACTAGGTGTGTCCCAATTCATGTACTTATGGACTACTAAATGCCATTTTTGTTGTTGTTGTTGTATAAATAGTGTATGTGCATGTGTTGAAAACACTGAAAATTCCCCCCAAAAATTTGCACTTCAAATGCCCAGGTGATGCACTTAATTAACCCAAAAAATCCAGTGTGGTAATGTATTAACTACATTACATTTACTGTGCATATAAATAGAATAGTATTGTATAACTATGTATAACATATACAATTTCAGTTAATAGTAGAATTATATGCATTGGAATTAACAATAGAATTATGTGCATTTCATATACCAATTTTACATTCAAAAATGATTTATTTGAAACCTACAATTAATATTTAAAAATTAATCTTGTTGAAAATTGAAACTTGAGGGTTTGTTAATAATAGAATTATGTGCATTTCATATACGAATTTTACATTCAACAATGATTCATTTGAAACCTGCAGTTAATATTTAACAATGAATGTTGTTTTGATCAAAAAGCTGTTAATTTGTTGCTATCTATTTGATTAGCAAATTATTTAAAGTTTAATGAGGACAGCAACATTTAATCACTCACTTACTGTTAAGATGTTTTGCGTGATTAAAACATTCACAAAATATAGCAGTAAAATGTAAGTGTGTACTAAATATGTCATATCAGCTAGAGCTGAATTTTTATTTTTTTTATTTATTTATTTATTTATTTATTTTTAAATCCGATATTGTATAATGAGTTGTCTCTGACAATTAAGATTCACTTTAGGATCTGGTTTAATGTATTTAATCTTTTTTTGTTGTTGTTGTATACATTTATTTATATATATATATATATATATATATACACACACACACTGAACAAAATTATAAACGCAACGCTTTTGTTTTTGCCACCATTTTTCAAGAGCTGAACTCAAAGATCTAAGACTTTTTCTATGTACACAAAAGACCTATTTCTCTCAAATATTGTTCACAAATCTGTCTAAATCTGTGTTAGTGAGCACTTCTCCTTTGCCGAGATAATCCATCCACCTCACAGGTGTGGCATATCAAGATGCTGATTAGACAGCATGATTATTGCACAGGTGTGTCTTAGGCTGGCCACAATAAAAGGCCACTCTAAAATGTGCAATAAATGGTTCTGAGGGGCTGGTATGTCGAACACTTTTTTTCAAAAGAGCAAGAAAAATCTCTTTTAAAGTCCCTTTTAAATGCTAAGCTCTCATGGAAAATTATGTTGGCCTTTAAAGTGAATCTTCATCTGTATGTTCAGGTTTTTAGCATAGTGTGCCAAGAAGTAATTTTCAACCTTTGTTTTTCCATAAATTACATTCACCTGTTCATTACATTAGACCTGCGAGCGATGTTTTCACACTGTTGCATCATGGGAGTAATCATGGGAAAAGTTGTTCCTACAAGGCGGACCTAAAAGTGACTGCTGTATTGTTTGCGTGCTATCGCACAGTTTAATAAATGTGAGATAAGGTGGTGTTTTGGCAGGTACTGGTGGGGGGTGCACGGCTAAGTATTCCTGGCGCCGCATGAAATATGCATGCAGTGGCAGTTTTAATTATTACAAAGTGCTGAGCTATTCCAAGAAGAGCATTCCCTCCTCATACACACACACACACACACACACACACACACACACACATACAAAACACACTCACTTTTATATCAACCGTCTGGGACTGTGTTCATGCTTCAGCAATTCCCATGCATTATTTAAAAGTGGGAAGACTGGGGAATGACAACTTCTTCCTGCCCTGCACTGGGCTCCTCTCGGGTAATGACCACAGTATCCACTTGACACTTGCGCACTGCTGACCCTTGACCTCTCTCTGGCTTTTACTTTAATGGCAAAAGGGACATATGTGAATTCCTGGGATGTGGTTGCAGCTTTCTTATTTTGAGATTCCAAATAAAATAAATTTGAATAACTGAATTATTTATAGAAAATATAGATATTCTCTTTTAATGGATGGATGGAGCATGATTTTATATCTTTTTTTAATTCTATCCTTTATTTAGCTAGTTATTTAGTTACTGATGTGGTGTTTTGTTTGAATGAATGAATGATAGGTGGACAGACAGGGAAGATATATGTATGTACGGATAGGGATGTGACGGTTGCCATGACATCCGCGTCACCGCTGTGGTTGGTTGTCACCGCGGTTGTCTATTGCCACCGGCAGTAGTGCACGTGACGTCACACAGTCTATAACAAGCATAATACAAAGTTTTACATACAAGTGTAATAATAGTAACAGTTGCTAATTGTTTTATTTAGACTATAAATCTATACTAATTCACAAATTACCTCAAACGCCATACACAGCGTTTCCTTTAGATTGGCAGGTTTGAGCGCAGGAAAATACAGTTTATTCTGCATTCAGCAAATTTATTTCGTGATGAGCGATGGACCTTGTTGGGAAACCAAATACTACATCGCCGATCTGGAATCATTTCCATTCATGTCACCCATCCGCGTTTCTACAAGTGTCTTCAATTTCATGTGATCACAAACGCTCGGCTGGTCAGGTTTGTATTGGTGAGGCTTTCTCCAAACTGGCCAAATACGAACGAGACAGCGGTAAATGGAAGATGCTAACAAGAAATGTGGCAACATACGCCGCGATTCCTATTCCACAGAGAGCGCGTGCAGACAAGGAGTTAACGCGCCCGCTTGCTTGGGGGCGGAACAGTGAACCGTGTATAAACCGGACGCCGTGTCGCAACACAACAGGTTGAGTCTGTCTACAGGACATTTGAACTTTGTGTCGGTACGTCATAAATAGGACGAGGCAGTTTACTGTGAGGGATTTGTCGTGTCGTATCGCGCCGCATCTAGTGTAGACAGCATGATAGGTGGGTTCTCGCCGCGCCGCTCACGTGAGGTAGACATTTAACTTTCTTATTTAAGGCTGCTTTCCTATTTAACTGTATTATTTCTCTGATATTTATTTTAGTGTTTTGCAGGCTGAGTGTTCACTGACGGAAGTGCTAAAATAAACTCGCATGTTTGTTAATAGATGATTGAGCCTCATTTATTTATTTTTGTGTTTCAGAATTATATAAATATACACAACACCGCGCCACCGGCGGTAGTTGGTCCATTACCACCGCGGTGGTAAAAATCTGCCACCGTCACAGCCCTATGTACGGATGGATGGACAGATGGGTAGATGGATGGATTGATGGATAGATGGATGGATGGATGGATGGATGGATGGATGGACAGATGAGTAGATGGATGGATGGATGGATGGATGGACAGATGAGTAGATGGATAAATGGATTGATGGATAGATGGATGGCATGATGGATGAATGGATGCATGGACAGAGATGCATAGATTAATGGCTGGCTGGATGGATGGACGGACGGATGGATGGATGGATTGATGGAAGGGTTGATGGAGGGGATGATGGATGGATGGATTGATGGAAGGGTTGTTGGAGGGGATGATGGATGGACAGACGGATGAATGGATGGATAGATGGATGGGATGATGCATGAACAGATGGAAGTATAGATAGAGGGGACGATGGATGGATGGATGCAGATAGATTGCTGGATGGATAGATAAATGGATGGCATGATGGATGAATGGATGCATGGAAGGATAGATAGAGTGGATCATGGATGGATAGATGCATAGATAGATGGCTGAATGGATATATGGATGGATGGACAGATGGGAAGATGAAAGTATGGATGGATGGGTGGATGCATGGACGGATGGATGGAAAAATGGATGGATGGACGGACGGATGAACAAAGGTTAGATGGGATGACAGATTTATAGAAGGGACGATGGATGAATAGATGCATAGATAGATAGATAGATAGATGGTTGGATGGATGGATGGATAAATGGATGGATGGATGGACGCATGGACAGAGATGCATAGATTAATGACTGAATGGACGGATGCATGGACCGGTGGATGGATAGAAGGGTAGAGAGAAAACTGGGATGATGGATGGACGGACGGATGGAAGGGATGATGGCTGGACGGACGGATGGATGGATAGATGGACAGATAGATGGATGGGATGATGGATGAATGGATGCATGAACGGATGGAAGGATAGATAGAGGGGACGATGGATGGATGCATAGATAGATTGCGGAATGGATAGATAAATGGACGGATGAATGGATGCATGGAAGGATAGAGTGGATCATGGATGGATGCATGGGTGGATAGATGCATAGATAGATGGCTGAATGGATATATGGATGGATGGACAGATGGGAAGATGAAAGGATGGATGGATGGGTGGATGCATGGACGGATAGATGGAAAGATGGATGGATGGACGGACGGACGGACGGAAAGGTTAGATGGGATGACAGATCGATAGAAGGGACGATGGATGAATAAATGCATAGATAGATGGTTTAATGGATGGATGGACTGATGGGTAGATGAAAGGGTGGATGCATGGATGGATGGACAAAAGGATAGATGGGACGATGGATTGACGGATGGACGTACAGATAAATATACATGCAAATCTAAATACCATATGCTTGGTATGCATACTCGGTCATGGCCTGTGCTTGCTTTCTCTGACCCAATTGAGAAATATCTTCACGTTCGTTCTGGCTGATGTTTATATAAAAGTTACTTTTTAAAAATATTTTCATTTCCCCTGAAATAACCGTAAAGGTCGCCTGTACGTGGCCGGGAGAGCTGAGCCATGAGTAATCACTATGTTTAGAAAGGTGACATTTATAAATGAAATCTATATAGCAGACACGCAGTGATGATGAAAAAGCGCTGCCTCTGATATTTTAGGGGTTACATTAAGGACCGTAAACACGTACGCAAACTTATACTATCCTGCAAACTGTTTGTTTTTTCATCTCCCCTGGCTCTCTTTTTCTCCTTTTCATTATTGTCAGTCGCTCTCTCTCTTTTCGCACACTTACATCTCTCTGTTTTCTGAAATATGTTTCCTGTGCTGTTCGGTTTATTCTGGGCCTTGGAACAACACCCCTACCATTCACAAACACAGCAAGGCTGTGAAAAGCTTGCAGGAAGTTCTCCCTGGCGAGCTTTTTCTTTCCATCCTTTTGGGTTTTTTTTTTTTTTTTTTTTTTTTTTTTTTCCCCCCTTGCCTGTTGTTTCTGAAAGAGTTGCTGTAGTTAAGATCCATCCATCCATCCGCATGTGAATGACAGAAGCTTCTTTGCCATCCAGCTCAGCATCCCCCAGTATGACCATGACCTGAGCCGCCTCAGCTGACCTCCAGACTTTAAAATAACCCTGTCTAGAGCTAGAACATCTAGCGGAGTTATTCTGGCCATCTGAACTCAATTCTGGAATTTTTACATGAAAATGAAATGGTTTTAGGAGTTATTCCAGCTCTCTTCTATTTTCACAGTAGAGATGCATACAACTGAAGCTAACCTTTACTATAAAATCCATATACAAAACCATATAGTGCAATGTACAATTTTCAAATGCTAGATTTTTTAAATACATTTTTTACTTTATTTTATTATATTGTATTATTGGATTGAATTATTTATTTTGGACTTGGTTATTTATTTTATAAACCAAAAAAGGAGAGTTGTGTGGCTTTTAGTTTGTCTGTTAGCTCTGAAGCCACCTGTATTTTTTTTCTTTCCTTTTTCTTTATTGTCAGTTTAATTATGGAAAGAAATTATTTTTGAATTGGTTATTTATTTTAAACATTTAAAACTAAGAATTGTGATGTTTTTATTTAATGTCTGTTAGCTTTGAAGCCCACCAGTATTTTTAATTCCATTTCAAGTTATTCTTATTTTAGCCTTTATTCTGGCACTCTAGAGACATAGAATTGAAGCAAACTTTTTTAAATAAAATAAAATCCTTATCCAAAACCATATAAGGTGATCTACAATTTTGAGATGCTTTATTTTATTTTATTTTATTTTATTTTATTTTATTTTTTATATATTTAGTATGATTGGATGGTGGTTTGATTCTATCCAACTTCAAAAATTCAGCATCTCTCCACCTGAATAGTTTTAGTGCAGAAGAATTGTTTATGAACATTTTATTTCATTTGTTTGTTCACATTAATTAAGCATGTACTCTGTTGCTTCAGCAACAAAGAAACACATCCACCTGTCTAGAATAATGCCGCTAGACACCCCATCAATAAAAAACCTCTCCTGGCATGAGAGAGAGAGAGAAACAAACAAAAAAAGCATTTTGAGGCTTAAACATTAAAGACTGTAGCTTTATCATAATCCTCAAGCTGGTTTTCTATCTACCTGGTCGACATGAAAAGCAGTGTTAGGCCGATGTGAGGAAAATATCAGAAGCAGATAAGCTGGGATTTTATGACTTTGACTGAAGTTTTAATAATGCAGATACCCATATTGCATTGCATTTTTTCCTAACGGTGAAGCCCAAGGGTTCTGATACACAGTCCTGGAGGCCACAGCCGGTGTTTGACTCCTTGTCAAGCTTTGACTTTTACAGGGCTGGAAATCTTCTGCCTTTGGCTCTATCGTGGATCTGATTTCGAAACCAGAGGGCAAAGTACTGACAATCACTGATACTTTTTATTATTATTTATTTATTTTGTTCTTCATTGCTTACATAAAAGTGTGCAATGTTACCATCTTGGAGATCTCCTTTACTCTCTTTTAATGCGGCTTTTGACGATGATCTGGCCTCAATCACGCTGTTGTCAGCGTTTTGCGGCAGATGCAATCTGGACACATCAATATGTCCTCCAGCAGTACAAGTATTCTATTTTCCCCTATCAATCAGTCCAAGCAGCCTGGCGGTCTCCAGTTCCTTTGTAGTGCTGTTCAATCATAAGCCCAGTATTCTGGATGAACACACACAAATACATGGAGCCTTTGTGGACTTAATTACGCATCATTAGGGCCTGATGCACCGCATGGGTCTCTTTAGAGCGAGTCACGGCTATTGTGTACTGTGATTTGGCCGAAATGTCAAATTAAGGAAAAAGCAAAATAGCAAGCAAAAAGAAATGACCTTTTGTGTAAATTGCTGCATGCACCTTTCTACCATCCGGTTGCTAAATCTTAATAAATTGGGGCTCATCAGTTCCGCTTCATTTGCTGCTCATCTGTATTCGCAGTCAGTGGTCATATACATGTATGTCAGTCTGGACTGAAGTTGTTGCTGTCGCTGAATTGCATCGTCCACAAAATCCAATGCTTTACATATGCTAATATGCAACAGACTGAATCTGTTGTGCAGCTAAAGCATTCTTTTACTGAACTCGGATGCATTTTATGGCCTGTTACATAAATGCATGTCTTGATGGACACAAACATGGTTAGTGTCTTGGTGGGTGGTGTATGTGCTCTAACATGTTGTGTGATGGTGCTTGTGCAGTCTTGTTATTTCCTAAAACCACCTGTGTTTATAAAATTGATTAAAGTTCAGATTCAAAAGGTCCAGTGTGGAATGTTTCTGCACAATTAGTGGTAACAAACCAAATTACAAAATTAACGGTTTTCACACAGACTTATCTTGATTTCACAACCTTTTCTGTCTATACACCCCAAAACCCTATGATTAAGACTTGATATTTATCAAGGCAGAAATTTTGACTCATACTGTGTGTTATTGTGTGCTTGTAACATAGCATACACATACATTGTATTGTATGTTATGTTATGTGTTATGTTAGTGACTAATCTAACATAGTGACTTACTGTACATACCATAAACCAAAGTGACTAACCTAATATAACCAAACCTAATATAGAATGACAGACATAACAAAAAAGTGAACAACATAAAGATTTATGTTATGTTACATGTAATGTCATTCTACATTATGTAAGGTTAGGTTGTTGGTTTTGTCACTTTATGTTAGGTTTGTTTGTTTTATGTTATGTTAGTTGTTCTTTGTTAGGTTAGTCACTTTATTATATTATGTTATGTTAGTTTAGTTTATGTTAGGTTATGTTACATGAGGTTAGGGTGTTAGGTTAGTCACTTATGTTATGTTATGTTATGTTATGTTATGTTATGTTATGTTAGTGACTAACCCAACATAAAGCCACTTACTGTAAATAACAAAAGTGAATAACAAACAAAGTGAATAACTTAATATAACCAAACCTAATATAGAATAATTGACATAACATAAAGTGGCTAACTTAAAGACTTTTGTTGTTATATGTTATGTTAGTCATTCTAGTTTAGGTTAGACCAGGTTGTTGGTTTAGTCACTTTGTTAGGTTAGTTTGTTTTATGTTATGTTAGTTTTTTGTTAGGTTATGTTATGTGAGGTTAGGTTGTTAGGTTAGTCACTTTGATATGTTATGTTAGTCATTCTTTTTTAGGTTAGGTTATTAGGTTAATCACTTTATGTTAGTCATTATATTTCATGTTAGGTTTTTAGGTTAGTTAGTTTTATGTTGTGTTAGTCATGTTGATATGTTTTGTTAGGTTAGTCACTGTGTTATGTTAGTCATGTTATGTTAAGTTAGGTAGTTAGGTTAGTAGTTTGATATATTGGGTTAGTCACTTTGTTTTATGTTATGTTGTGTTAACATAAAACAAAGTGACTAACCTAACCTGATTTATGATCTGTTGTGTTGAAGTTATAATCGGTTATGTTAAGTTAGTCACAGACTGTTTTATGACATGTTATTATGTTATGTTAGTCACTTTATGTTAGGTTATGTTAGTCACTTTATGGCATATTATAATATGTTAGGTTAATCAATTTGTTTTGTTATTTTTTGTTAGGTTATGTTAGACGAGTCATTTTGTTTTTATGTTATATAGTTGTTGTTTAAGTCACTTATTTTGTGTGACTAACCTGACATAACCTCACCTTTTATCGAATGACTGACATACTTGTGATTATTTAATCTTTCACTTATTTTCCTTTTTCAGTGAAAAACAAAAAACAAAATTGCACGTTAATTTTTGTTAGTTGCTTTTAATCAAAAATGTTTGGTTAGTTTGATGTTAGGTTGTCAGTCACTTTAGGTTAGCCACTTTATGTTGTAATGTTAGTCACTTTTAATTTAAAATGTTTGATTAGTTTTATGTTAGATTATGTCAGTCACTTTAAGTTAGGTTAGCTATTTGCTAACACTTTACTTAAAGCCTTTATGTATAATGAATTCTGAAGGGTTATAAAATGCTATAACGCATTATAATTGTTCATAATGTGTGTTGTAATACATTATATCTTGTCTCAGATAATTATAACTAAATTTAGCAATGAATTGATAAGTGTTATAATGTATTAATTGTGGTTACAATTATTCATGAGATTGTACAATGCATTATAATGTGCATTACAAGGAGTAATTAATGCATTAAAACTACTTTTGTAATGCATTATACATAATGGCTTTAAGTAAAGTGTTACCGCAATTTTTAATCAAAGTCAATCCTGTGATAAACAGACTTATATTCTGATAAAATTGTCATGCACACAACTTACATAAATTTCTTTTATGCAAAACGAAAAAGAATCAGAAGATTAATCATGATTAGTTGTTTTAATGTTATTTTTTTCAGTTTAATAGGTTTACAAAACAAAATTGAAAACTGCGTAGCACCTGAAGCACACGTGTCCTCTAGTTCAGAGTTTAGACTGCAAGTACAGCAGAAGGTACAGACAGTAAAAGCCCAGCTGTTGAACTCGAGACCTGTTACCCCTGTGAATCCAGCAGAGGAACGTGTGGAATGAGGCCTGTTAAAGTTTTACAGCGTCAGACCTTTAGCCTCTTCACCCTGAAGTTTTTACTACATTTTTGGAAATGGAAAAGCTTTTTTCGCTTATGCTCCCCTCTATTGCTTTTCTCTCTATCCATATGTTGGCAATCTCCAAGGTCCTCCTTTTTCTCTCTTCCACTTGCTTGTTCCCTCTCTCTCCCACACCTCACTCGATCATTCTGATTACATCCGAAGGGAGCACCAAGTGTTTCGCAATCAACCTCTCCGATTAAAAAAAAAAAATAACCTGTTGTATTTAGAGTAGGAAGGGTGTTGTGGGAGTCCATTATTGTGAGTGGAGTGTGACTGCTCAGTCACTGAAAGCCCAATAGGAAACACCAGCAGCCAGTGGAGGAAAATTAGCCCAATCCTTTTGGGCTCTGATATATGGCACACATCTGGGCTGCCGTCCATTGTTTTCAATTACGACTTTAAGCATGGCCTCCTGTGTGCCGAGCAATGCTCCCCCTGTGTTTTTTTTTTTTTTTTTTCCCATAACCCCACTTTCTCTCCCTCTCCGACCAATTACACAGTGGACAGGTGTCGTGTAGAGCTAACAGATTGGCCCACCCTCCTCTGTCTATTTTTCTCGCCGTGTTTCTAGAGCTCTCAGCGTAAGCTCCCCGGTGACGGTCACGACAACACACTTTTTGTCCTCTTTCTCCTCTTCTCGTTGTCATCTGAGTGACTGTGAGACATGAGGGTGAGAAGTTCATCATGCAGTCAGTCATGTCTAATGAACAGTTAGACCTGCTTCCAACGCCCGTGATTTTGACAGGGGTTTTGCATGTAATTAGGAAGCGAGAATCGCGTGGTGAATGTAAGTTATTAAAATGCAAGACCCTGCACAGCTTGAAAGCTTTCAAGTGTTTCTGTATATACTGTACTGCAAGTTTAAGTTGAATTTCAAAGTATGTGAATTTTTATTATACTACTGTAAGTCTTAATTACAATAGATGCCATTTTTAAAGATCCCATGAAATCAAAATGAGTTTTTTTTATTTTTTATGAATTATTTTATTTATTATTTTATTTTTGGATGTTGTTTATTTTATGAATAATTATTATGCACATTTTTATTTAATTATTATTAGTATTTTTTTATGCATTTCAGTGTGCAGAAACAGTTGCTATTTTCTATTTTACTCTTTTTGGATTTATTGTCAGTTTGGTTATTTATATTATAATTTTTAAAAAAAAAGAGTTGTGTGACCTTCACTTTTTTAATTTTACTCTCCTTATTTTATTTGTTTCATATTTTGGGATTTATTTTTTAATTGCATCATTTGTTTTAAATTGGTTATTTTGTTTGTTTTAATTTTATTTCTAGATTTCAAAACTGCAAATATGTAGAGAGTGTTCTTTTTCAGTGTGGTCAGAGCTACTTATATGCAGTGCTTTTACTGGGCAGAAGTAGAAGTAGCAAGAAAAGTGCAAAATAAAGTTTGAAATGAACTCTGCCGATTCATTTCTTGTGGACACACTAAATCTCTCCAGTGTGCATGGTGTAGTTTCAGTTGTGATTCAGTTATGATATCAACATCCAGTGTTAAAAGCAATTTGACAGTTTTTTTTGGAGTCACAAATAAAAAGAAGTTGAAATTATTTCTAATTTGCATTTTAAAAAGGCTTGGAATATTCTCCCAAAACTAGTTTCATACTGAACTATTCTCAATTTGCAATCTTGCAAGATTTGCTAGATGAATGAATAATTTATGCACTTCCTGTTTGCTCTTTGAGTTTACTTTATCTTTTTTTTTTTGCCTTCAGATAACATAAAGCGCAAGTTGCGGCGGCGACCGATTTGGGGGCGGGGCATCATCAGGAAGAAAAAGAGCTATAAAAAGGAGGAAGCAGAGGAAGATGATGAACCGGAAGAAGAGGAGGGAGCAGACGACTCTGCTGCAATGGTGCAAGGTGACGCTTGTCTCACCCTGGATGAGTCGTCCTGTGATGCCATGGAGCTCCATCCTGACAAGCAACCACTCCAGGCCAACGGACACGTCCTCTCCACGGAGGAAGAGAATTCCTCTGAGCCAACGGCCACTCAGGACCCTCAGGGCGAGAAGGAGCCCATCAAGGCCCCCTCAGAGGAGGCCTCCAGCAGTAAGGAGGCCACAACAGTCTCTGCTCCTCAAGAGTGCGTGAATGGAAATGAATCTATGGACAGTGTGTACAGTGAGGCTCTTGATAAAGAAACCGAGGTAGACTGTATTAAAAAAGATACACTTGAAGTGGATCATAAGGAGACTTCTGCTCCAGAATGCAGTGCAGAGGAGAATGTGACAGCAGCGGAGGGGACGGCATCTGATGGCGACCATGAAACAGAAGGTATGGCGTGTTAAGACTTCACAAATGCCAAAGTATTAACTAAGCATATATTTTCATACATTTAAAATGTTAATGCACTGAATTTAGAGACCGCAATAGACATAATTATATATAATTCTCTCAAGTATTTAAGTGTAATTAAATAAATAACTGCCTGAAATAACATTTTAGTCTTACCAGATGTCCATAAACATGCAGGACAGATGAATAATTCCTACTATTGATAGTCAACTGTACGGTTAATCACAGTTTGGAGAAAAATACTCTGTTTTGGATTTCAAAACACCATCTGTTTGTGAGCGTTTCTCCTGCCGAGAGTTAAATACACCAACAGAAACACCCTGCGGACTCGTCTCTTCATATACGTCCGCAGACGTGCTTGTCCTTCACCAGGTGTTGTTCGTTTCTGGTGGGATGTATGCTCAGGTTTGTTTTTTCCATAGTGTGACTTTGCTTAATTTTAATAGGTTCATCAAAAGGGAAGAAAAAGTTAGACGAGTCGGCTGTCGGACTTGAGGAGACTGTGGAACTTCCGCCACCTCCGGCTCTCGTGGTTGACCACCGTCGGCTCAAGGTGAGATTCATATTATTATTATAAATCATTCTTAAGAACTAAAATGTGTTTTAATACTTTAGGAAATTGCAATAATTTTTTCCACCTCTGAAACCAATATCATAACCCACATCAAACTTTAGAAGTTAATGCGTTTGAAATGCGGTTTTCCGGTGTCTGTGATTATCTTCCGTAATTGTTCAGAAGTAACGTACGTCCATAAGCACATCCCATAAGCTCTCTGCGCACATTAGCATACTGTAGCTCTGCTATAATGTACTGATCTCAGAAGGAGGGAAATCACTCCAATCATCAAGTCATTTTGGAAAAAATCTCATCAGTGTGGAGACTGCTTCATCATCATCATCATTAGGCTGTTTAGACCATTTTTGGAGGTATTCATTCACTGAGTCATTCATTTCCATGTAATTATTTGCTATCAAGTTCATCAAATTAGGGCGGCAGTCATTTTGTTTCTCTTCTTACGAGCACATTTGAGCTTTAGCTCCACTCTAGTTAGCACCAGTGCATCTTTTTCAGAGGGCGTATTTAGAAGGGAATACTAGTTTGCATGCTATACTGCACTTCTACACTGTATACAGGTTTTTTTGTAATAGAAGCTTATAGAAGCTTGTTTCCGCCAACTGCGCTAATTGCTACTTTTTATCTCACAATTATGACTTTTTTCTCGCTATTGAGCTCACATCTTAACTTTTTCTCAGAATTGCGTGATATAAACTCGCAAAATTATAGTCTAAATTGAGTTGATATAAACTCGCAATTGTGAATTACAAAGTCAGAATTCATTTTATAACTAAGTACAGTCATAATTCTAAGAAAAAAGTCAGAATTGCTAGTTTGTATCACGCAATTCTGACTTCGTAACGTGCAACAGCTAAAGAAGTCAGAATTGCAGGATATACTCACAGTTGCGAGAAAGTCAGAATTGTGTGATTTAAAAACTTGCAGTTGTAAGAAAAAAATTCCGAATTGCAAGATGCAAATTCGCAAATGTGAGGAAAAAAAATCAGAATTCTGAGATAAAATCTTGCAATTGTAAGAAAAAAGTCAGAATGCGAGAAAATAAGTCAGAAGTCTAAGTTTATAAATCACAGTTCTGAGATTATGTCTCTTTATTTATATCTTTGTATCTATTGTATCAAAAGTCAGAATTGCGAGAAAGTCATAATTGTGCGATATAAACTCAGAATTGTTTTTTGTATTTATTTTTTTTAAGATTTATTTTTCGCATTTATTATGATAGGACAGATCAGAACTGACAGGAAGTGAAGTGGGATAGAGATGGGGGCGGGATCGGGAAAGGTCCCAGACGCCCGTAGCACAACGGTGCTGTATGTCAGCACACTACCCACAAGGCTGTTGGCGCCGACTAAACTCAGAATTGCGAGGGGGGGAAAAGTCAGAATTGTGAAATAAAAATTCAATTACTTTTTTAAATTTTTTTTATTTCTTTTATATATCTATTTATCTGTTGCTATTATTATTTATCTATTGTTATTATTATTTTTTTTTATTATTTATTTTTAAGTGGTATATGAAACAGTATATTATTAAGGATTGTTATATTTTTAGCTATTATTAAATATTTTTAATTGGTATATGAAACAATCTTTTGCAACATATGCTCTATCAAAGAACATGCTTTAGTTTTTATAAATTCAGTGAGTAGTATTTAATTATCCTATGAGAAATAAATTATGCTATAATTCAAAACAAAATATAATCCTATTTGTTCTTTTTATTTTAGTTAAATTTTTCCAGTCCAATCAAATAATTAATAAAAATTATTTTAAAAAAAATCATAATTATCAATATTATGTCATTTATCGCATTTAAAATGGAAGATCAAGTCACATTCCATTTTGGGATACAGTACTCCCTGCTGTGTGCTTATGATATTTAGTATGCATTTTTACAAATGTAGTATGATATTCTAGTAGGTAGTATGGCATTCGGAACACGCCCTTAATGTGACTTAATATGCTGTGCATCCTGTTTGCTAACTAGCGAGTGAAATATGTGTGAGACTAACACTTTCAACACAGCAAATGGCAGACGTGCTGAGTTTTCTTCTCACCAACACCAGCGTGCCAACTGTAGTCCTCAGACTGGTGACCGCAGCATCTGAAGAAGAGACGACGCAGTCGGCTCTATCGCATGACGACACGCGACACACCCCGCCGCCACATCATCTATCACACCATCATCACCGACACCCCCCCCCGAGTAGTCCTTACACGGCTCGCCGGCCGCTGGGTTGTGCGTAGCGATGGGGGGCGAAGGCCCGGAAGCACGTGTGGCACTAATCCGCCGGCTTATTTGTTCATTTACCCAGAAAAGGCTGATATCTTTAAGAAACAGATCGTGAAGTACGGATGCTGTGAATAATTGCTTTTTCATCCCTGGCTTATGGAACAAATTGAATTGCCGTTGAAGTGGGGTGAGAGTTGCCGTTTAAGCAGGTATCTCCTGTTTGGGGTGGCAAAATGCCTGACACATATTAGGAATGAAAAGTGGGCTGTTTCGCTGTGCTTCATTCATATTCATTGACTGGAGATGCGCTCATTACTATTGACATTTTTGCAGCGCAGCACGGCCCTCAAATAGGTTTGGAATTAAAGGGCCATCACAGGAAACTATGAGCTTCATCTTGCCTTGTTTTTTTTGCGTTGCAAGAAGCCAGCATCACATCATGTGTCAGTGTGTGGATGCATAATAATGCGCACAGAGCAGCGAAAAAACCACACAAGTTGAGCCTGGAGACTTGGAAGGGTTGTCTTCTCCCTGGATCTTTAATGTGATCATGGCCATTTGGCACCATCGCTCAAAAGACATGCTTGTCTAAATCTGTCTGTGCCTTGGACACAGCAGAAGGTTTTACGTTTAATGTTTTCTTAAAAGCATGCTTATTATAGCATGTCAAGCTTCATGTCTGCTGTTCTCATGACCAAAGAGGTTGGTCTGTTTCAGTCTGACATGTTCCCCGTTCGTTTTTCTAGCTGGGTGAATCTCAGGAAACCTGTCAAGAACGTGTCTAACCCACATTTCATAACAACATCAAACGGAAGGAAATAAGAAGTTATATTATGCTTAAAGAAAATGAAGCCTGTTCATTCAATACTTTTGTATTGTGATTATTAATTTATTGTTATTATTTAAATGTACATTTTTTTTTCCTCCCCAATTCTCATGTATTATCTTATGTGCTGTTTAAATGATCTATTTATACAGTACATGTTAGTATTTTATTTTAATATTATACCTTTTTTAGAGGGAAAAAAACAAAACAAAAAACTAAATGTATTATATGGTATATATTAACTATTATAAGTCTTTTAATTTTGGGGTGAAATGTGATGTTTGTATTACATTCACCCAGCTAATTTATGTATTATTTTTTATTGACTTTTTGTACTTTATATTAATAAGGTTTATTGTAATTTATTTATTTATTGCTTTTATGCATTTATGACTAATTTGTGGGGAATATGGGACACAATGAATGAATGAATGAAGTATATTATATAATAAATAATAGATAGATAGATAGATAGATTGATAGAATATATTTAATGTATAATATTTTTGTCGTCTTTTGTTTTTTTGGGTGGAAATTTCATTTTCGTGAGATTTACCCAGCTTCAGATGCGTGTTCAAGTTACATGCAAATTGACTAAATGAATTCTGTATTGTCAATGTAATTAATTCAGTTAAATTGGATAATTGTCCGTATTTATATTTACCTGATTTCAGCAGTTTATTCTTCAGAGCGCTTTTTCAGTCAGTTTTTACTTCTGCTCTCTCTGCAAAACTGAATGTTTAAGTGTGAAATGAGCTAAAATAAATTAGCTCTCGACTGAACTGATGGAAAACACATGCCAGGAAATAAATCTTGCCAGCTTGCAACACATACTTTGCTATGGTACAGCGCTAGCCAAACATAAACGTGTGCTATGCTAGGATACCGTTCACCCTAACTTAAACATGCTTGTGCATGTGTTTAATGTATTTGGCCAACTTACCAAGCTGAGAATTACACCCGATCCAGACGGTTGGAAAAGGTGTTTATAGAACGTTTGTTTTGGTATGCAAGAAATTATGCTAGTCATCTTTATTTAGACACGATGATGATGAGGCATTATGCCATTTATGTGCTAATGAGCCATAGTGGGTCCATTGTTTCTGTTGTTTTGATGCGTTGTAGTTCACAAAAATAGATGCACGACCATTACAAAGAAACCAAATGAAAATGTCATGCCAGTTTGACGATATCTTTGCTTTACTGCTGCTGTCACTGGAAATGACAACACAAGAGGCAAACATGTAATTGGTTCTGATTGACCAAACCCTCACCCTTGTTTTAGAACAAGAGTTAGTGATTTGACATTTTGGACAGCACGTCAGACTTTGTAAGACATTATTATTTTTGGCAGTTCAAACCTCAAGTCTTTGTTTTTAAACTTTCTTCTTTTTTAGTAGCTAGTACTGGGCTAAATTTGTTTGATATGTCACATTAAGCCCAGAGGCAATTGATTTTATGTCGAACATGTCAGTTGCTCAAGCATTGGATGATGCAAAGACTTCAGCAGTGCAGACTCTTAAAGGTCCCATATTGTCAAAACTGAAATTTCCTGGCTTTTTTCATGATAACTGAGGTCTAGGGGCTATGTAACTACCATATAAGCTTCAAATCAGTCAATCCACAGTAAAATGCACACTGCCTGCATAACGTAGCTGTGCCTTTTCACGAGCCATTGTGACTTCCGTAAAAATGTGACGTCCGAACTACTCAGTCACCGCCTTCAGTCACCACCCCGAGCACCGCCCACTGTCTTTTGCCAAACCCCCTGACAACAAAGCGTCCATGCCATTGCTGAGCAACAACAACACGGAAACATGTCGAAAAGGTTAACTTACATGCTTGGTAACGTTACACGCTCACTCAAAGGATGGACGATCTGACAGGATTGTTACTATGAGGTGGATCACATCTAACGTGTATAGTAAAGACAAACTCACCGTGTCTATCTAGTCATGATGAAGATGTATATACATTTCAATTTCAGCAGGCAACTATTTTTACAGCTACATTATTATTCCAGCCACAATTAATCACAACAATGTATATACAATTACAAAGGATTATATATAAATCCTCAGTTTGTTGTTTTACACACATGCACACAGACATTATTTCATACACGATGTACATGAGATGCGAAAAATCTTTAGACGCGCCCATAACAACAAACGACAATACTTTATTGAAGCTTTTCTGATAAGAAGTATGCGCTGCAAACGCGAGAATTTTTGACGTTTGTTTCTGTCCACTCCGTTCGTTTTATCGCGTTTAACCACAGCTGTCATCGGTTTTTTTTGTCTGGCAGTGGCAGCAGGTATGCGATCAGATTTCTAATTTGAGGCTGTACTCCGTCGATTCTGGCACCCAACATCACAACAAGATGATATTTTAAGCTCCTTATGTAACCGAATCTGCGCTGGTTTGAATGGGCCGCCTCCAGTTTTCCCTTTGTTTTGCCTCCAGCTAGCGCTGTGACGTAATTGTGACGTCGTTACCTGTGGTTGGCCTGGCCGTGCGTCACTCAGAAAACAACAGGCCAATCAGAAGAGAGGCTCATGAATATTAATTAGACAGGCCAAAATCGACCTGTTCTTAGCAGAGCTCCTGAGAGAGGAGCTGTAAAAATATATTGAGATGGTTTTTGGTACTTCTACTGCAAATATATATTCTTAAGGACATCAAAACCTAAAATAAAACTCCAGAAAGGTGTACAATATCTGACCTCTGTAAAGTCTGATATATGAAATAATAGTCAGAATTTTTTTTTTTTTTTTTCAAATGGAACAGTTTGCTGCACTTTTGCACAATATAATTTTAAAAATCTAAAAAAAAATTTGCCAGTGTGTTTTTTTGTTGAGTATCGTATTTGATACATCAGGCTTCAGTAGCTTATACACTGTGATATAGTGGGAATATGGAGCTCATTCGAAACATCTCTTTATTATTCAGATGCCCAGAATGAGCAAAAATATGCATTTTGGTGCAGTTCCTGATATTTACATGGCTGAAAAGTAAGCTGAAATTCTGTAAATTTATTAAATGTTTATAACAGTATAGCGGACTACTTGCATAAAATGAATATAGATAGCATTTACCTCTATATGTATCTGCCAATAATATATATATATATATATATATGATGATGTTATTTAAATGTTTTAGTTTTATGATTAAATCTCTGTAGTTTTAATTGTGGGGGCAAAACATATAATGCAGTGCGTAGTACAATGATGATTGAGAGATGAACAAATAAACGTTCCTCAAAAGCCTATATGATGCATGAATAAACATTAAACATTCAAGTTGCTTCAGTGAGTATTCATTTTGAAATATTACTAACAATATTATTATATTTATAAAAATCTGTAAAATTTTCACAAAACAACAACAACAAAAAATGGACTTGTGGCACCACGACCTGAAAGTGGACATTTTTACAATTATACTAAATTGTCTGAAGAAGAGACGACTTGCTAAAAATATAAATATCAGTCAGAGGACAGAAGTCTTGTGGACAATTGTGTAAAACTGGGTTTTCAGAAAAGTTTTGGTCATGTCAATTAAGAGGCCTTAGATATTGAATATATTTAATATATGTATATTCTTATTTTAGTTAGTGATGTGCATTTTGGTCATTTTGTCTACACTTCAGAGACACATTAGACCCGTTGGTGCCATTTTTTAGTCCATTCAGTCTGTCTCTAACACAAAGCTTTCTTACACTGTAGATTCAGAGGAGCTGGAATACATTGCATGGGTTGTTTGGACTACATTTATGATGGGTTTTTTTTGTGCTTTTCATTTCTGGGTGAACTATTCTTTTAATATCTGTGCTCTAAAGTCTGCTTTTCTTTAGGAATAAAAGAAAAATCTTTTCCATCGCAGTGTGAAATAGTAATATCACCCAGTGGCGCACAATACAGGCTTATGTGTCTCAAATTGATCTCAAAGGTTTAATTTTACACAGTTCATCCTGTGGATCTTCCACAGCGGTTGCATCACTTCTTCCATTTCTCTAACTTGACCATTTCAGCTTTCAGTTTGTCTTAATAGAATGTATTATACATGTTCTGCAGCTGGAGCACATGAGAGATTTGTATTAAAATTAAAAACAGGCAAGTGTGCTTCTCTTTCTCTGAACATTTTTACCTTAATCTCAGCCCGTCTGAATCTGGCTTGCAAAATCTGAATCTAGCTCAGAAAATCGGTCTAAATTATTTAACAGTATTTATTATTTAACATTATTTATAACTTAATATAGCCCTCAGTTATAAGAATAGTATTGGTTTTATTATTTAATGATTTTAAATCTGATGTTATTCAGGTAAATTGTGTGTGTAATAATTGAATAATTCATATGAATTACATCAGGTTTAAAAGCATTGTGTCCAGTGTTCATAAAACGAATAGTACATGTATTAAGTATTTTATGATATAAAAGTAAAAACTTTTTTTTTATTCTTTGTCGCAACTTTTCGGCCCTTTCTTTTCTAAGCAAAGAAGTTTTGAGAAAATCAACATTTACTGCAACATGTCAGCCTGTCTTGACCTTTCCTTAAGCAGGCTAACAGTTTCTTTCTCTTTATTTTTTTATTTAGTTCAGTCCTGCATTTTTGCATTGCAAAATATTTATAACATGGTGACCTTTGTGTATCTGTGTAGGTTGGTGAAGCGATGCTTTATCTACTAGTTAATGTAATATTTATACTTTTAAATACAAATAACACCCAGAGATATATCTGTATTAAATTTGAATGTAGGGGAACCTGAAATTTTCTTGAAAACTTTATAGAATAAAATGAGACTTAGCTGCTGTGAAAATTAAAATCGTCGCGTTATTTGACCAGCTTGTTCTCCGTGTCACTCCATCTGTGGGATTGATGTCTGGGCCGGTCAGGTTATTACAAAACAAGTCTTCTAGCGTAAGTCAAATGGACTGTGTGAGCAAGTCTTTTAAAGCTAGGATTACCGTTCTATTCAGGGTTGATGGAGGGAATCTGCCATCCATGACCGTTCTCGCACAGTCAGTGACACTGAGACGGAGCAACGACCCAGAGAAACAGCAAGCCTCCACACCTAATCTCTGTAACTGACACGTTAGTCAAGTGTGATATTTACTGCTAATTATTTACCATTTCTTCCCCCGTCATTCATAACATGTTACGTCACCGTAATGCCATTGACTGTTTTCTGACAGTTTTTAAGAGTTTTTGATCAAAATAATAAATAAATATGCAAATAATAAAGAATTCTTATTGCAGTAAATTCAAAATAATAATTCAACAGTAAGTTCAAAATAAGAACTGTGTGTAATAATGCATCATATTTTATAATAATATTTTACATACAGCATATTTAGTCAGAAATATAATGGTAAAAAATGCTGACAGTCTTGCTAATCTACAAGTAATATAACAATTTTACCAGACTTTATGGACTAATAATCTGTTCAATAATCTAACGGTGAAAAGAAATTATGAAAGCAATAGCTAAGGACACAATTGCATGAACATTATTTTATTCTACACTATTTTTCAGTAGAGTTTGGAACTGACATTTCTGTTCATTTCAGCCAATTATGCATGATTATTTAAGTCACTGTCGTCTGTATATTACAAACTTTGTTTTCTATTGTTGTGCTCTTCAGTATACTGATATTTACCTTCAGTGTCCTCCAGTGGTTTTTAATGAACACGTTTGGTTGTTTTCATTGGTTCAGGGGCTGTCATCTTGCTGCAGAGATACGGTTTCGAACCTGTCCGCAGGGGATGCGTTTTCTCATTAAACATCTCCCCAAAACCAAACCTGAGTCTTCAATTACTGCCATCCATTGTTAATCTGGGCACACTCCTTGTGCTTTGTTCTTTCGGGCTCCAACCTTATCAGAAAGCAGCACTGTTTATGTTGACTCAGACCAGTGCAGTCCGAGTAATAACTTGTCCCAGCACGACTTGATGAGCTCACGATTGGCCGGAGGATCGTTGTGATGAACATGTCAATTGAAAGGCCACTGTGAAGTCTGAGGCGTTTTAATTAAACCCAGCGCAAACAGTAAATACTCGCATTCTGGAGCTGCGCATGAAATGGAAGGTAATTATAATGTGCCTTAATTAGCTGTCGCAGTGATCTTAATTGCTTTTGAAGATGGCTGACCTCCCTTCGCGGGTGTACGTGTTGGGAGCTCAATGTTGTCACAGTCATTTCATTTGCAGGTGTGCATCTGGTCAAACTCTCTTCTGGAGGTTACCCGCTCAGTTAATGTTCATTTATTTTTCCACTTTTTTGTGTGTGTGTGTGTGTTGCGCATGCAGTTCTTATGTATATTTAATACGGCAACAGGTCTATTTTCTGTTCTGAATGCTTTCCATTTCTCTTGAAAATGCCAGTAGTGCAGTGTTACTGTCATTTCAAACATTTCCAAGACTCCTTTTCAGTCCTGAAAGTTGAGCGAATAGTATATAAGTAGGGCTGGTCGATACAGTTAAAAAAAGCTGTTTTTCAGCCTTGAAAAAAATGTAATAAAAGGAAATAAAATGTTTGTTTTTTTTCAGTCAGAATAAACCTCTTTGCAACCAGACAGTGATTGTAGTCAAATGGATTCAAAATATTAAATGTAAGATGTTTGTTTAAATTCTATAATTCATTTTTACCACTGTTTTTCCACTGAATTAACTGTTTATTTGGGGAAAAAAAAAAAAAAAAGTTAAAATTTATATATACACTACCAGTCAAAAGTTTTTGAACAGTAAGATTTTTAATGTTTTTTTTTTTTTTTTTTAAAGAAGCCTATTCTGCTCACCAAGTCTGCATTTATTTCATCCAAAGTACAGCAAAAACAGTAAAAAGTTTGAAATATTTTTTACTATTTAAAATAACTGTTTTCTATTTGAATATATTTAAAAATATCAATTTTTAGCATCATTACTCCAGTCACATGATCCTTCAGAAATCATTCTAACATTCTGATTCGCTGCTCAATAAACATTTATTATTTTTATTAATATTATGTTTAAAACAGCTGAGTAGATTTCTTTTTTCAGGTTTCTTTGATGAATAGAAAGTTCAGAAGAACAGTGAAGTGAAAGTGACGTGACATGTGGCCAAGTACGGTAACCCATACTCGGAATTAGTGCTCTGCATTTAACCCATCCTTAGTACACACACACACAGCACTGAACACACACACACCATGAACACACACCCGGAGCAGCGGGCAGCCATTTATGCTGCGGTGCCCGGGGAGCAGTTGAGGGTTCAGAGCCTTGTTCAAGGACACCTCAGTCGTGGTATTGAAGGTGGAGAGAGCGCTGGACATTCACTCCCCCACCTACAATTCCTGCTGGACCTGAGACTCGAACTCGCAACCTTTTGGTTACGAGTCCGACTCCCTAACCATTAGGCCACGACTTCCCAACAGGAACAGCATTTATCTGAAAAAGAAATCTTTTGTTACATCACAAATGTCTTTTTCATCACTTTTGATCAATTTAAAGCATTCTTGCTAAATAAAAGTATTAATTTCTGGATCTTTCTATTCATCAAAGAATCCTGAAAAAAATGTACTCAACTGTTTTAAATGTTGATAAAAATAACAATAATAAAAATGTTTCTTGAACAGCATATCAGCATATTGGAATGATTTCTGAAGGACCATGTGACACTGAAGACTGGAGTAATGATGCTGAAAATTCAGCTTTGATTGCAGGAGTAAATTACATTTTAAAATATGTTCAAATAGAAAACAGTTGTTTTAAATTAGAATAATATTCCACAGTATTACTGTTTTTGGTGCACCTTAGATGAAATAAATGCAGGCTTGGTGAGCAGAAGAGACTTCTTTAAAAAACATTACAAATCTTACTGTTCTAAAACTTTTGACTGGTAGTGTATATAAATATATTTTAAATAGGTATTATATAGATATTTAATATTTAAAAGATCTTTCTCATATTTTCTAACATACATAATGTTGGAATATATATATATTTTTATAGTGAATATAATTTAATTCCAAATGATTTTCCAAGCCAGAAATTGCCATGTTTGTGTTTATAAAATGACTCTTAATTTTCCAGTATTCACAAACTAATTTGCTAAAACATTTACAAATGCTTTTGTGTTATCCATTCAGACAGTTGTTGCACTTTTACACACCTAAAGGGTCTGGAAATAATTGAAATGATAGTATTTTCTGGAGAACTGGATTAAGCATAAAGAACATGGTTTTATTCTTAGGAGGCCGAGTTGTTTGCTGTGATGAGCTGGATTTGGCACCTGTGAGTGTTCCTTCACACCTGCCTCCACACTGCATTAGCTGTCAGCTCCCATTTCCTTCATTGCGTGTTTATAGCACGGCCTCTGGAAACTAAAACAATGTCATTAAACTTCAACTTCAAATTAAGCCTCTTCAAGACTGTTCCAGACGCCACAGTCATTTTCCAGCAGCGCAGCAAACCGCAGGACGCACATTCATCAGCGGCTTTAATGCTTGGCTGAAATGTTATTTGTTAGCAGGTGCAGGTCAAACTTCCCCAAGAAAATCAGAACCAGAGACAGATTGTGCCGCTCGTATGTCAGCGTGAACCTTACAAAAATGCTTGATGCGTGTGTATTTGAGGATTATATGTGATTCATTCATTACCTCACTTCCAGATGCTTGCTTTAGAGCCAGATCGTACTTGAACAAAAATGACTCATTCAAGTGTAAGAGCTTTTCTCTCCAAAAAGAAAAAAGAAACCCATCATGTGAGTGGCATTATTCCTGCCATTAACAAATCAAATACTAATAAGCACAGAGCTAAGAATATTACTTCTGCATTGGCAAATCTGGCATTGTGTTTGAAATCTAACCGTACCTTTGTACAGTACGCTTCAAAGTGGTCATTATTTACTCATCCTCATGTCGTTCCAAAATCGTGAAATGCAACAGGCGACATTGTGAAGACTTGATGTGGTTTTCCATGCAGTTACAAGCAAAAACAGACACAAAAGCAATATTAAAGTTGTTCATAAACAGTCTTTTGTAGCTTTGTGTAGAAACAGATTAAAATTAAGTTGTTTTCCACTGAAAACTTTTGTTATTAACTGCTGCAAAGGGGTGGAATCAGTGAGTTGAACTGAAAAACCAAATCAGTCCAATTCAAAATCACTGGTTTTATGAACCTAACCAAATGATTGATTGAAAAGATTCAAAAGGTTCTTTCATGAACTTATGAACTCATTTGAGTCTTTTCCTCACACAAAGTTGTCTTATGACTTCAGATGACTTGAAATAAGTTCATGAGTCATATAAACTACTTTCATGATGATTTTGTGTTGTTTTTGAGGTTTGAAAGCTTCACTCCATGTTCATTGTAATTGCATTAAAAACAGTCTTCAAAATTTCCAACACGTTTGGAATGACATTAACTGGAGTAAATGATGACAGAAATGCCTTTTTTTTTTTTTTAAGACTTGTCTAATCATGTGTTATTTTACTGTGTTTCAGGCTCTGTTGGAAAAGGTGGTTGTGAAAAGTGACGGCTTCAGTGTGGATCATCTGGAGAGAGTTTACTCAGTGCTCAGCCAGTGTATTTACCAGCACCGCAGAGACTACGACAAGTCCCGTCTGATAGAGGTTGAGTGACACACACACACACACACGCACGCACGCACGCACATGCAGACAGACAGATCAATATGATGTTCAATGACTTCATGGCCCTGGTTTCCTAAGATCTCATATAAAGGGTACTATTTTCTTTTGCAGTTCATCAAATTTCATGTGTTTCATGGTTGTATTGCAAGCAATTTTCCCACACAAGCATATAGATTGTAAATACACATAGTTTAGAGAGGATTTTGTATGCTAACTTTAGAAGGCCACCCACTTTCACTAAATAATATTTTATTAACTTTATTTATTTGATTTGATACAAGTCCAGACCACATTAAATTTTATTTTGTGTGCTAATGTAAAACATGTAAATCTCTCTATTTCATTTTTAATTTTAGGGTAAGGTTTAATAGTTCTATAGTATGTTTGAATTTATGGGTATTTCTGATGACTCTTGTGTTAGAATTTTATTTATTTATTTTTTTTGCTATGTTTATTTCAAACTTATATCAGTGTTATTATATTTGATTTATTTTAAAAGCCCAAGCCTTATTTTATTTTATTATTATTATTATTATTATTATTATTATTATTTTTAATATTTCTAATGCATGTTTAATTTTAAAGTGCCCCTATTATGCCTTTTCGAATATTACCTTTCATGCAGTGTGTCATGTAGCTGTATGTGAACATAAACTATCTGCAAAGTTGTGAAGCCGACAGTGCATGATAAATAAAGTTATTGTCTATCAAAAAAAAAGAGTCGGCTCACAATCGCCTAAACGAGTCATCAGGAATTCGAATCTTATTCTGTTACGGCTGTACGTCACAAAGTAACATATCTGCATAATGTCCGCCCACGTTCTCGCGAACAACTTGCCCGTCCACAAACACAGTAAAATTTCCGTGTGGTTAACATCATGTCAAGAAGATGCTGTATCCTACGCTGTGAAAGTAAATTTGTTTTATCTCATCTTATAATTACCACAAACTTGACACTTACCACTGAGAAACGTCCTGCTCCTGCTCTTGTCGATCAGCCACTTCAACCGTTTCATCATCAGACTCCGTCTCGAACTGGTAAGGTACAATCGATACCATCTTTTCAATGTATTGACAAGTCTCCAGTCATTCCGTTATGGCAATGGGCGTTTCGTTTCCAACACGCGCTGTATGCGGTAGACCAATCACGAAGGACTGCGCCATCTGACCAATCACAGCAGTGAGGGCTCACGGAAAGGAGGGGTTTAAAGAGACTGATTCTTCGAACTGCTTCGCACGAGTCGTTTACGAATCATTTAGAAATGAGGTAAAATTAAATCGATTTTTTGAGAAAACTAAAGTGTTTTTTGACCTTGGATGCATGTAAACCTGTTTTAGGAGACTCATAAAACAATATTAGCAACCTTAAAAATGGCATAATAGGGGCGCTTTAAGGCCTTTATTTTATTTTATTTTATTTTGTTTTCCTGAAGCAAAACCAGTTACAAACTCTGGATTAGACTAAAAATGTACTTAAAATGTTCTAGTACCTCTATGTTTCATCACCAATTATCTGTTGTAATAATTGCTGAGCCAGTAGAATACTGAATTAAAACGATCCCATTATTAACTAGTAGCTCTATACTGACTAATGACTCGTAATGTTCAGTTCAGTCATGTGTCGTGTGTGTGACAGCGGCTCAGAGGAGATGGATACACAGTGACTGAACACGGCACACCGAACAGCTGCTGTGTGTTTAAATTACGCCGGCGCACCGATGGCGGAGAGCTCTCGCACGGCCTCCTGGGAAATTATGTGCGCTGTTCTCAAATACAATAGTAATGGTAGCTGCCCAGCAGAAACAGATTAGAATTGCTCTAAGGAATTATGGCCGGCGCGACTGAAGGCTAATTTGCATGTTGTGTACCAGTTCCTCTTTGAGAGGACCCTAATGGAGTCGTATTTATTAATTCCAGGATGATTCTCAATCGAGACCATCTGGAAAAGCTGTATGTGTTTAGATTTTAATCCGCTGGTCTCTGTCAGATCGTTGGATCTTTTGCAGCCGGTGGACTGGAGCTGAGATCCACAGAGGATAGCGGAAATTAGACATGATTTTGTTAATTGTTCACACATTGTACTGTGCCGAAAGAGTTTAATTGTTAGCTAAACTTTGACCTGAATAAGAATTACTGTCAGATAAAGAGAGTCGTATTAAATCCTTGTATGTTTTGGTAGAACAGAAAGCAGAGTCCTAACTAGTTACGGGTGATAAAGTCAGCTACTTGGTTACTGTTTTTTTGTCATGTTATGCTGGGTAGCTCCGCCCACAGCGGAATCTCATTGGTCTAAAATTCCTCTTTACATATTTGTTAAAGAGAGAGTTCATGAAAACTTCTGTCATTATTCACTCACCCTCATGTCTATCAAAACCTTATGTTCTCAGTGCTCTTTTTTTCATACAGTAAAAGTTTCTATGGTTGTCAAGCAATGTTTAATGAATTATATCAACACAAAGCTAGCTTTATGAATACAAATAATATGGACTAGATTTATGGTGCCTTTTTGTCCTTAAAAACTCTTGTTCATCATTCACTCTCATTGTTTGGAAGAGAGCAGCTCGGACTCTCTGCTGAATGTCTCCTTTTGTGTTTCATGCCAGAAAAAAGTCATAACATTTTTGAAAAACATGAGTGTGAATAAATTGACAGCTTACATATTAGGGTGAACTGTCCCTTTAAATACCAATTATTTTTGGATTTTGTCACTGTGTGGAAGAACAGATCATTTTATGTTGGAAACTTGTCACATCATTAGGACATTGTGTAAAAATAGACCAGAAACTTCTTTCCAAACCAAAATTGGACAGCTGATCGCCTTTGATTTAGTCTCTTTTTACATGAAATGACTTTGTCCTCCAACCTACATTTGACTGCTTCATGTTATGCCATGATGATTTGAACTAATCATGACATTTTACTGTTAGCATACCCGTTTTGCATACAGCTAAAATAAAATAAAAAAAAATCCAGTACATTAGGGAGAAAAAAAAAAAAATATATATATATATATATATATATATATATATATATATATGTGTGTGTGTGTGTGTATGTGTATATGTATATATACATGTATGTGTGTGTGTATATATGTGTGTGTGTATGTATGTATGTGTGTATATATATATATATATATATATATATATATATATATATATATATATATATATATAGTTAAGATGAAAATCCAATCTAATCCAAATAATGACCTTGAAAACTTTGTTTGAAGTTCTTAAAAAATATCCATTAAATACAAAGAAAGATGTATAAAATAACCATGTGATAATGTTTGATTGCATCCACATTTAACAAAATATGCAATTAACAATGCTGCTTTCTGTCTTTTGATTTGCAGGCGATGGAGAGACAAGTTGAACATTTCGAAACATTCCTGTGATGAATAGAGGGCTTTCAGAGAGAAACGTGATCGGAGACTCTTTTGATACAAGAGGGAGAGGCGGGCGTTCTGAGCCAAGTCCTTAATGTGGAGCAGGTCTGGACGCCTCGGTCTCAAATAACAGCAGGAAGGGAAAAAAAAAAAGGTGCAGACATTAGAAACAAAGGCTTACAAAGGCGACCTTGGTGCTATCATCTCAGGTACCTGAAACAGAACCAGTCTACAGAACCAAACACAAAAACTCCTGGAGGTTTCCTTTTTATTCGTTTCGTTTTTGTAAACTCGCATACATGCCAATTGCGGACGATCGTTCTTGGTGCTATTGGGTGCTATTGTTTTTTGTTTTTTTTTGTCTGCTGCTCCTTGTTCTCATAAATAAGCAAACAAAACACAAACAAACAGTACAAAATAAAAGATTGTGTGATGTCACAAAGCAACCTCAGCCTCCGTCTACTGGAAGCAAACACACACACATACACACAGATTCTCACCAGCAGTGGCAAACTGTATACGGATGGTGTGATGCCCTATGGCGCGAGTCAGCTGGTCATTCACTGTGGAAATAAACTACATCGCCCTCTTTCTACATCCACCCTGATGTCACCCCTTGTCACTATTGGGATTATCAACACTTTTTAGCCACATTGCTGGAAAAAAACAACACGTTTTGTAGGGACGTCTAGAGTTGTTTTCTACTTGATGTTAATTGTAAGATTTGCAAGGCCTCTGTATTGTAAACCAACTTTTCCTTGTGACAGATGAGACTGTGTTCTCCTTATTTAGACTATAATATTTACAGAAAACCAACAAAAAATACACAGACCTTTAGGAGAGGAATGGTATTATTTTAGACCCATCGCATATTTCCCCACTTGGAATAGTTTCATTTTTTTTTACTTTTTTTCTGGTTTAACTGGATTTATGAGTAGATATCTGGAGACTGCACTGCCTAGCATGTGCCTTAACCTTTGAAATAGGCTAAAACATAAGTGAATATTGACTATTCATTTTTATGGACGAGCCACAGGGCTACAAACCGATAAAAATGTGTGGCGTATGTTGTAGTTAACTGTTTGCCAATTGCTTCTCGAGTCGCAAAGCAACATCTTCATGGTTTGTGAGTCAGGTTGCTCCATCATACATTGTGGCTTTCTTTTGCCATCCATTTTTATTGTAACATAACACATTTGGAGTAAAAATAACTGATGTTTTGGAAGTTAAAATGGCAGTCTAGGCAGTGCTGAATTTTTGAACATAAAGCATTACTATATTTTTTGTTGTATTTTTTTTTATATTTTTTGTTTGACCTTTATAGTGTTTCCATTGTGTTCACTTGTACTGTCTAATATTGTCGCATTAATAACTTGATTTCTGTCAATTTTGGTATCGTGTAAGTAGCATTAACCGAATTCTCCCTCTCAAACTTTCATTAACTCTCAGCTTTCATTGCTTTATAAAGAACGTTGATCCAAGATCAAGAGTCCTCGTGACCTTGTCTAGGATTCGGTGCTATAGAAAACAGAAAAAAAGAGGAAAAAAAATAACACTTTTTAAGACATATGCAAAAGAAAGGAAAAAAAAAAAAAAAAAAACTAAGAGTTAGCTTTGGACTACTGCAGTGCATGTGAGAGACAGAACCACAGCTACCTCAGCAAGTTGTTTTCATGCGAAGAGACAAAAGTAATGACCTGTTTACTGACAAACAGTATTTGTTGACCTCTGTAATATCACTGCGCCCTTCAGAAATTCAAGCTAAGGTACTGGATCACCTCTCCGACATGAGCGCATCATGTGGCTGCTGCAGTAATCCTCGGGTTTGTTCGCATTTTTGTGTTATATTTCTTTTTTTGGGGGGGGGGGGGGTTGTTCTGCGTTTGAGCCGAGAATAGAAATGGCATTGTAATATCGCTGAAATGTTATATACTGTATATTTCAGTTTTTCTACATGTGCATCCCGTGATTTACATTTTATTGGCCATGTTTGTGAAACGCTTGCTTTCTTCAGTCCATTTCATGATCGTTTTTGATTTCGCAGTCACATTTTCCTTCGTGCTGTTGCCTGTCCATTTGTTATTTATTGAAGTATTAAACGTCGTCATATATTCAACCTTTTGTTCAACCGAAACTAATTGGAAAAGTTGTTACATGAAATTTGTGCCGAGACGCGATGTAGCACATTTTTGTAGCAGGTGTTGCACGACGTTCAGAAACGGGGTTTACTGGTCTCAGGTCTCTGCTACATTAATATTTATTCCATAAGGGTGGAGATGATGGTGGTTATGCTTCTTTTTCATTTTTAAATATTACCGTAGAAGATGAGGGGGAGGTTCATGAAGCTAACATGTGTTTTCGGGTCCCTCTTCGTCACCTGTAGTACCATCGACATGCTTAATGGGTGTAGCGTTTAAGAAACTACTGTAATGCTGACCACTTGTGCTTCTCACAAATTTATCTGGGAAAAAATGAGCTTTAGTTGATGCCAATTCATATAAGACAAACCCTAATTTTATGTAATTGGCCTCGAATCGAAATCAAACCTTGGTCAGTATGTAATGTGTAAAATGAAATTTCACATTTAGAAGCACCACTACTATATTTTTTAGAAAATTAACTCTTAAATCCTGCATTAAAAATGTTAAAATGTGGGCATGAAAGTCTATGTAGTTCTATGTGATTAACTACAAGTTAAAGTTCATTACCTTTAGTTGACCAGAGTCTAATTCAGATTATTTGACTGACAGTAGAAAGTCCATAGAACAATAGCATTTTGCTTTAGGTAGGTAAATAAAACCCACTAAACTCATTTGTTTTTAGTGTAATAAGTCAAGGAGTTTCTCAAGTAAGTGCTCAATGTTGAAGTTTTTTTTTGGCAACCAATGGTTTTAGTTAATCCAATTTAATCAGTAGATTTATACCCCTTAATGATTTACAAGGTTGAGGCAATTTTATTTTTGAGTAATACCAGAATTTGTCACTTTTTACTACTATGAAGCAAATCAAAACCACACACATTGTTCTGTCCTTCCTTGCAGTCCTTCTTTTGTGAAATGATATATTTACTGTAATTTCTGAAATAAACTGCTGTGATATACTTGAATAAAAGGTGCAAATTGAAGTCGCTCTAGTATTTCAATTTCAATCTGAGTCCTGCCTTGTTTTGTAATAAGGGTTACGGCACATTTTGAATAGTGTGCTGCGGTCATAAATTGGAAAATTTAAATGGAACATAGCAAATGGCTCTGGATGAGTGTAAGATTGACCAATATAAAAAAAAAAAAAGCACATTTTCATTCACAAATAACTTGCATTTGTTGACTTACAAAAGCATTCAGCTCTGGTGCTATGCCTCTAAAGATGCTCCAAATATTTATTTAATTTTTTAATGGCTTCATTCATTTAGCAGCGATATTTTGAGGTCTTAAGGTTATGGAATGGCACGTTCCATAAAAGTTTTTTTTTTTCTTTCTATAATGACTGGACATTTACTTGAGTAAAAATTCTTACCAATTAGCCAAAAATGACAACTGATGAATGAACAAATGAAATGTAAATAAACAGTCAGTTTCTTTAGAATTCTGGATATGTATTTCAGCATTAATAACGCAAATTGTTCCGGTAGGGTAAAGATTTACAGACATTGTCCAATCCATTGATTTTTTTTCTAAAAACATTTATACACAATTTTCATTGGTTTTTAAAATATACATATGTTCCCTATAATACAAAGTTTCTCCTTCCATCTTGCTCCATCTGTAGTCTGCCACGGCTGCAGGCTCGTGGATTGGAATAAAACACGAGGATAAAACCCACAAAGAAAAGGTGGAATGATTTAGAACAAAATGAAATGAAACTCTGGGCATCACAGGTTCTGGTATTTTGTGCTTTGGAGTTCAGGAGGGCCTTCATTCATCCCGGGTCTCTGCAGCGCTGACCCTCTCTGGAGGGAGACATGACTAGCATCGGCGTCCTTTGGCTTCTTGCGGAAGTCCCTTCATGATGCAACTGATCTTTATATATATGACACACAATCCCATATCATCTCATGAAATGACTACCGATGAAAAACGAGGTTTGACGGAAACCTTATCAAAGAAACATGATGTGGGAGAAGAACAATTCAAAAAAAATTGGAAAGGGAGTCAAAAAAAAAATTGCATTTGGCTAACCTAGAATACTGTTCCAATGGCACGACACCTGAGGGGGAGCTACACTACGGATCCCTTGCTAAATCTTGACCGCGACGGTCCGACCGCGTTCCACCCAGGTTGGCTGGTTGGAGCTCGATGGGCTGGTTTAGGCCAGTTCGTGACATTAGAGAAGTCCAGAGCCGAGCTCGTCGTCAGCCGCTCTGAATGTACTTCTTTATAACCACGCATCCGTGTCTGAAAAGCGGACACGGCAGATTCTGCAGCAGCGTCCACGTGTTCGTGCAAGGGTCGAAGGTCTCCATGTTGCCCAGCGCCGGTCCCTCGCTGCTCACGATCCCTCCCGTTGCATAGATCTTGCCGTCGAGGATCGCTGCGCTGGGGGAGGAACAACAAGAGACCATTTGTAATCGCTTATTGCACCGTGTAGCGCAATCTACTGTTCATTAGACCAACCTGCAGAACTGCCTGGAGTGATTCATGTTGGGGCCGGCTTTGATGTTGCCCTTGTCTGGGTCGTAGATAGTGGTGGCTCGGGCGTAAGCTCCTCCCAGGATGAAGATAAAACCATTGAGGCTCACAGCGGGAGCGTACTTGTTATCTAAATAAGCCCGAAAGGAGCACAGGAGGAAAGAGAACAACAGATAGAAGTTACTTCTCTGATGTATGTTGATGAATTTTTGCTTTGGAATAAAGGCGCTGTTTTGCCGTTATCTAACACATGGTGCTCAATGCAAGATGTGTGGTGCTTTTTAGAGCTATGAGTAAATCATACAGCTTCTGGGAAGCCTACATCCTTATCAGCACGACTTCGCAATGTACCTTCGGGAAGATTCCAGAGGAGCGTGGGATAATTAATGAGGTAGATTACGGAGTACGGTACTGTGTCAGTCCGCAATCGTTCGAAATCGGGTTTGAAGCACCATTCGTAATGCATTTATGATTTTCCCGGCCTGTTTCCTGCCACATTCCATTTCCCACATCCCTGTATCCTTTACGCTTCACATTATTAATCAGAGAATGACAAATAACGACAAACAGATATATGGTGCCTGTTTCGTCTAATGATTCCATACAGAGGATATTACCTCTGTAATATCCAAAGACCCTTCACAACGTGTCAGGTTTTACTCACTCTATCCTTCTTCGCACGGGGTAAATGGCCAAGAAACAGAAATAATCACATCTTTTCATGAGCGGGCAAATGACTGACAGCCCGACGTACGGTCATGAACACGGAAAAGGTCGTCGAGCCGAATGCAAGAGAGAGGCTATCAGCCTTCGCTTTCTGACAGAGAAATTGTCTCCCAAACGATTACAGCTGGGCCAATTTATTACACCTATGAATAATTCAAGTGGCTGCGTTCAAGGTTTTGTTTTGTTTTTTTCCCCGCACCTTGGACTGACGCTTGAGAAGCCGAGCACAGAAGCGATCTGTAAAACAGCGGCTGGATTTAATGGTTGAAAAGGAAGCGCGAGATGGGCTCTCGCTTGGCGGCGTGACTGCCAGGTGCTTCTCATTAAAACCCCCCACCGCTCGACTTTGAGTGACGGTCCAGATAACGCCCTCTTTTTATAGCACTCCAGTCACAGCAAGTGTTGTCGAATTGATCGGCGGCATAAGCCGGGGAGGGGGATCGTCTTCTGTAACGAGCACAGTTGTGGCGCCCCCCTCTTTAGTCCCCTCACAAAAACGACTGCTTGTGTGCCGAATCACTTCATTCAGCCTCCCCTAGCGCGTCACGAACGCAAGCGGTTTGAGTCGCCAGCGCCGTAGGATCAGCTCCGTTAAGTCCTAATCTCACCCTACGCAATGCTCCGTTATCTGTTTGTTGTCTCCTTTTCAAACCCAACGCTGATGCTATCAGCAGAGCTCATTGTTGGGTTTGGCCCACGTTCTCGCTACTCGAGGGGCTCGAATGTGACGCCAAAGCTCGGTCTGCTTCTTTGATGCTGAATTCTCGCCATCAGCAAGACATCTCAAGGTTTCGATCAAATGGGGCACCTGTATCTGCCACAATGGAGACGTGAGAGATTCAGCTTTTTGAGAGCGAAACAAGACAACAACAACAGTTCGCGACACCAATTTGGAGAGGTGTCTCGCTCAATTTTCAGGAGAGGCAGAGAAAAGCTATGAAAAGTGAAAGAAAGGGGAAAGGAGTTGTTTGAATAGCAGGATTCCCAGAGAGTCGGGGTGAGAACGCCGGCAATAACCTTCTGTCCGCAATAAACAAGTTGAACCGTTTTAAGCGAGACTACTTCAGTCAAACTCATCTCAGAGCGCCTTTTCACTCTGACGGGCGACTCAATGTACCGCCTGGCCAATTGACATGCTTTAAATGTGTTTTATAAACACTGGGTACCCTTAGTTTGGAGACTGAGGAATGTTTGTCAAAGAGGCAGCTCGAGGCACGGTCTGACTGAGCGCTAACAGAGTCCAGCGGTGAGTGGCTGGGAGCCAGTTCAGCGATAACTCATCAGACTGTCCAGAGGCTCCCTGAATCACTTTTTAATATTCCTGTACTCTGAAGACGCCCTGCAATCTTGTGTAATTTGTACAAGCAATTGTTTGCAATCAATTCCCCACTGTCCACGTGGCTTCATGCACTTCCAATGGCACTTTGCCTGCTCGACCTTCACTGACAGCTTGTCTTGTTGGCACTGGCTGAACTAGTGTTTGCTCAGTAGTGTTTACTACTGACTGCAGGTCTTCAAACAACACAATCACACAGGGACCTTGAAGAAATGAACCTGTTAAAAGGTAGGTAGTCTGAGGTAGTCTTACTCCTAAAATAAATCATGCCATGTTCAGATTCCATGCTAGTATTTATCCTTAATTAATCCTTGTGTAGTCAACTAAAATTGCAACAGTAATAGCTCATATTATTATTTACTTATATTATTATAATTTATATAAATGCTATCACTGGTAATGCAGATATACACACAGTTACAGTACATATGTGAAGATCAAAAATGCCTTAGTATCTGAAGTAACATGAGCAAAGATAAATAAATGCTGTAAAAGTATTGTTCATTACTGTTTAACATTAGATATCGAACACTTTTTTACAGCATTTATTAATTTATAAATATATAATGGAAATATTTAAATATAACCATTCAATGTTATATATTATTAACTGTATTATTTAAATGTTATAATATATAAATAAACTACATTAAATATAAATTATAGAAATAATTTAAATTGGAATGTTAAAAATGTATTGGTATTTGAAATAATGTGAACCAAGATCAATAAATATACAGTTTTTGCATGTACTGTTTAACATTAGATATCATGACCAATGTGGGTTTTTTTAAAACAGGATTTATTATTTCTAAATTATTAATAAAATATTTTAAATATAACCATGAAATGTTATAAAACATTTAACATTATATATTTCATTATTTAAATGTTTTATATTTACATAATATCAAATATATAAATATAAATAAAAATACAATTACAACTCAAAATTAAGTAACATGAACCAAGATTTAAAAATGTCATAAAATTATTGTTTATTGTTTACACTAGATTTCATAAAGTTTTTTGTTTGCTTGTTTTTTAACTACATTTATTTAGAAAGTTTAATATGTTAAATATAACAAAGGAATGTCATATTATTATTTAATATATTTTGTATTTTATTATTGAAATGTTCTAATAATTAAAATATATAAAAAATATCAAATAAAAATACAGTAAATTAAATCATATGAATTAATAGAATAAATTAAGTAACATTAATTATTTAATACAATATTTAACTATATATAAGAATTTATATGTAACCTGAAATTATATAAACAATTATTAGTATACAAAGAAATAAGTATATAAAAAACATTAAGCAAGATTACGAAAAGCTCTAAAAGCATGGTTTATTAACTAAATGTTCAAATATAGAACATTATTGTACAGTCTTCAATGAAAGTGGATGTATTACTGAAGAAGGTGTAATCTGGTTCATTTTAGTAATATCACTGGATCTCAAAACAGTGCTGAACTCCGTGCTGTTCATTTAAACCTAATCATAAACTTACAGCTTCACCTATAAATACCTACTAGAAGGCTGATTAAACATGACTGTTTTGCACAAAGTTAAACATGGAAATATACTCAATGTCTGAACAATCATTACAACAAGTAAAGATGATCATGTGAAGGACTCACATGAAGAGAGTTCTATGTACTGAATGCAACTTAATTTAATTACCAAGTTAATTTAGTTTATGAAATGGCTTTTATGATGCCATAGCACAGCAATCACTGAGCTAATTGAAGCCTGAAAACCTCCTACTGCAAGTAAAGATGGTGAGTCCCAATCTGCCGTATCAGTCCTGCTGTTCTTCTGCTACGATTGAGCCCCTGAGCAAAGCAAACAACCCCATAAAAGCCTTTCACCATGGCAGACCACAAATACTCAAACACCTCCTGGTGCCATATTGACAAATACATATTTTTAAATCGTCTTTGGGCGAAAATTTAGATGCACAAATGAACCATTTTCATTTTCCATTAGCAAACTGGTGTACAAACGATGTACCCACCGATCATGGGGGACTCTATAAAGCTCCAGGTGTTGGTCCGAGGGACGTAAGACTGTAAAACACCAGCCGAGCGTCCGGCCTCGTTCACACCGCCGAACACGAAGATCTTCCCGCCGCACACGGTGGCAGCTGCCGAATGAACGGGCTTGGGCAGCGGAGACACCGTCTCCCATTGATTCGTGATGGTGTCGTACCTGAAGAAAACACAAGACAGACATTTGTTAGCATTGCTGCTGTATGTAATACTTTAACAGCAACAGACACTTCTCACAACGTGTCCTAATAAAGATGCAGAGATTTATTGTGAAAAGACCTCATGAAAAAACGACGCTACATAACCAGCAAGGTTGTACAAAATTCTAAATTCTTTTAATTGAGGAGTGTGAACTTGTGAATTGGCCACATCTTGCAGGAAGATGAATAGAAATTCGAACTGGACTGCAATTAAAAGAAATTAACACAATGCATTCTGGGAAATGAAGTCCACAAAAGTTAAAGAGAAATAGAAAAAAAAAAGAGAAAAAAAGTTTTATATATAGTTGTTAATTTATTAAAAATTACTATCTATCTATCTATCTCTCTATCTATAGTATCTATCTAGACTTTTTACATTTGTCAAAAATTTCCAAACAAGGCTGTTAAGCCAACATTTAAAACTGCGTTTCTATTTAAAAACTAGTTAATTAGAATTTCAAAAAGAATCGGAATTCTACAATTCCAATGTAATTCAAAAAATTTTTAAAAAGTAAAAATCCTTCTGAATCCAGTTTGGAGCGGAGCACAGCCTGGGCTCTCAGCGATGAAGTGTCTAATGAAAAGTCTTCTGCTGATGAGTCACGCGTGTTCACGTACGACCATAGGGCGGATCATGCTTCCTCGCGTGCAGCCATCAGAGGCCGTCCAGCTGGAGAGCTCATTGTTCTCAGGATCAGTAATCAGGCCTCCGTCGCTCCTAATTGCTCTCAGTGACGACTCGGAGAAGTCCACCAGCGGCTGTCCGTGTTCATCTGTCTCACCGAAAAGGTCATCGCAAGCGGCTGAGTCAGCTCGAGCCAGCGTCAGAGGACGGCTGAAGCAAAGGAAAATGCTTTGGCTCTTGCGGCTATTGATTAAGTATGCCATGAATCAAACACACAATTATGAAGCGAACGTAACTGATTACTAACCGCAGATACTTTCTGTATGATAAATGCATGAACAGCTTTGCCAATATTTCAGTTCACTGCAGGCAACATTAGCAGAGGTATAAAGATGATGAGAAAAGGAATATAGCAGGCAGGAAGAGAAGCCTCGGGCTACAAATACATTAGCAACAGCTAGCACAAATCGAGTGAGACGCCGCAGCCATCAAATAATGCAAAAATGCTAAAAGTAATGACAAGTGACTCAACGAGCTGAGTTTACCTTTGATAAGTTGGACTTTTTAAGCGTCGTCTCTGCTGTTTTGACACTACAAACTACTTTTTGCGGTTTATTCCATCAGTCTTATTTATTGTGTGGAATTTACTTTTGTAGTTGCTGAACAAGGGTTTGTTTCTTTACTTCATTACTTCCCTGCAATGGGATAGTAAAAATAATAAACCTGACATCAACTTTAACTCCATGAATATAGTACACTATTTTTACATTATAGTTTGTTTTTTTTTAAAGCTTTGGCTGCACAAATCCATTTTTTCGCATGTTAGAACTATAAGAAATGTTCGACAGATTATTATATCATATTTTACCAAAGCATGAAAAGTACCTAATTTAAAACACATCAAATTTCTTTCTAAGTCCTTAAAAGGGAATTTTGGCCTATTTAATGTCTTGACCTCCTCAAATAGAATTAAAAACAATATGATTTTTTTTTTTAATTTTAAGTATCATATTTCAGATACATTACCAATGTGTTAGAAAGACAAAAATTTCAGGCTTAATAAAAAAATATAGTAAAAGCAGTAATATTGTGAAATCTTATTACAATTAGATTTAATAATTTTGTATTTGAATATGTTAAAATGTAATTGATTCCTGTGATGCAAAGCTGAATTTACAGCATCATTACTCCAGTCTTGAGTGTCACATGATCCTTCAGAAATCCTTCTGATATGCTGATTTGCTGACAAAAAAAAAAAAAAAAGTTTCTTATTATTATCAATTTTGAACACAGCTGATCTGCTTAATATTTTTGTGAAAACCGAGATAAAATCTTTTCAGGATTGTTTCGTGAATAGAAAGTTCAAAACAGCAGCAGCTATTTGAAACCGAAATCTCTTGTAACTTTTTAAATGCATTTACTGTCACTTTTTATCAACTGAATGAATCCTTGCTGAATCAAAGTAATAATTTCTTTAAAGGAAAAAAATCTTAGGGACCCCAAATGTTTGAACATTACTGTATGTCATTCAAATATAATCAAAGTGGTTTCAAGTTTCAAAAAACTGACCTTTCTAGAGGCGACTTAGAAGGGAATGAAATGAGAGTGAGATGGAGTGAATAAGGTATGAAGCACATGATAATGGATGCGCCGGGGCCGATCCGTCCTCTATGATGATCTCATCGGCGCTCCTGTAATTATAAGAGCTACTGTACTGTGACCCACATTCACCCGCCTCACAATCCACTCTCTGTTTAATCACACGAGAGCCAGAGGGGGAGGAGTCTCTGATTGGCTGCTCTGATAACCTGCGCCTGCAGGGAGCCAATCAGATCAGCCGGAGGAAGAATGCAATGCGCGTCCAGTAATGAGGGCTGTTAGGAAACATGAATAGAAAATCTCCTCATGTTCACTCTGATAAAGCCAGCGAATGGCACTTGTGAGCTCCTGTCTGACCTTATCATTCCTCCGTCCTTGACGAAGCAGTTTATCTGCCGTCCCTCTCAGGTATATCCATGCGACACGATTGCGGTCAAGGGTCAAGTTGGTTCGGCTTGGCCACACAGTGCTCGGCTGGAGTCGATACGTCGAGGGCGTTTTTTGAGGGATTTCTACAGCATTAAGCAAATGATCTGTGCTAGATTTAACAGCATCAAAGCTCTCTAATGCTGGACGTTTCCTACGCACACCTGCAACTTGCAAATGAAACTCTTTGTTAATGCACCAAGATGATAGAGTTCATTAGTCTGCTTACTGTGATTGGTATTAGTACTGTTTGCCAAGTTGGCCGAGTCATTGTAGCAAACACACAGGTAGAACACCTGCACAACTGCATAGCAATGTGTTCATTTTGTATTATTTATGTACTATTATGATATTAATTACAATTTTGCTTTTAGATTTAGCTTTTAATATTTTTATTTTAGTTTTAGTAATTTTGTTTTTGTCATTTTATATATTTCTATTTAGATTTGATTGTTTCAGTCATTTCAATTTATAAATTTTATTTGAATCATTTGAGTAGTAACTCATTTCAGTCAGTTTTGAATTTTTTTAAATCATTATTTAGCTTTATTTTTAATTTCAGTTTTAGTTTCAGTAATTTTAGTACTAACTTAAACTCATTTTACTTCAGTTTTTAAAAATTTCTATTCTAAATATTTCAGTTTTAGTTTATTATAGTACTAACTTAAACATTTTATTTCAATTAGTTGCTAAAGCAACATTTCAAATTTTTATACAAGTTTTTAATTTAAAGTTTTTATTTACATTTTAATTTTAGTAATTTTATGTGCTAATGCCAATATTATTATTATTTATTTTTTTATTTATTTTTGGTAATTTTAGTACTTTAAATTTAATTTCAGTTAGTTGCCAAGGCAACATTTCTAATTTTCGTTGAAGTTTTTTTTTTTAATATTTATATTTTATTTTAGCTTTATTTCTTTTTAGAAAAAACACATTTGAATAGTTTTAGATTGAGTTCTCAATAATAACACTGCTTGAGATCCATACTCTGGAATCTGCATAGCAACACTTGGCAACCGCACAGCAAGCACAGTTCACAGAACTTTGAGGAAATGCAAACATGTAGCTATGAATGCATTTAATTCAAATTGCTGTTGCCATTTTCTAAAAGAAATGAGGCCCGAGAGGCCATTCTAATGATTTTACAGCAGTTAAGAGGGTTTTCAGCTTCACGTCATGCCTAATTACACTCTTTTCTGGGGTAAAATCACACATCTCTCATGGCTTATAGCTTTAATCCATATATACACATGTAGAATTCAACACATTTCATAGTTTCAAAACTATTTCATTTACAACAAGAATGTTTCTTTTTCTTTTGGACAATAAAACAAGATTCATCTCAACTGGTCAAGGTTAACACAAAATCAAAGACTGCCGTCTTTGTTATTAGAAAATAATACATGGCATCAGCGTGTACATAAAAACAAATATAGAGAACATAAAAGAAGTTAATCCAACAAAAGCATTTTTACCTTTCTTAGCAGAGATTAACTGCAATCAAAACAGCTGTGAATATATTATTATCCACATAATGTTCTGCTCTTGGAGTGTTTTTAATTAAAAGTTTATGCCATTTTTATTATTTTTATATTTCTATGAAGCTTTATTTTCATTTCTGTTTCAGTTTTAGTAATTCTAGTTTGAACTCACACATTGTATTTCAGAATTTTTGCCAAGACATTTCTAATTTTCATTTTTTTTCCCTTTATTTTTTGTTAGGTTTTCAATCCCATTTTTGTTTTAGTAATTTTATCATGTGCATCTGTCAGTTTATTTATTTAATATAAATATGTATTTATTAATATAATATTTAATTCTATTTAGCTTTAATTTATTTTTATTTCAGGTTTACACTCAATTTATTTCAGTTAGTTAACTCAAAATGGCAGTGAATATATAAAATAATTTGTTTTTTTCTGTTCTTATGTGGATTTTGATAAAAAAAATTAAATATTAAATATAAATATATTTTCATCAATATAATATTTGTTGCATACTATTTTTTTTTAGTTCACTTTTATTTTACAATGTCTTATTATTTTTAAGCCTACAATTACTTTGCTTTAAACAATTTCAGTTTACAAAAATGTTTGAAATCAAGTTTCCATCTTAGTTTAAGTTAACAATAAACCCCTGTTCTGTACATTGAAACTCATGGCTGCAGGCGAACTACGCTTAACTCTATTCTGAGAGGTAAATGCATTAAAACAGATGCGTGTTTTTTTGAAAAGCAGCATTCTGATGGCAGAAAAAGACATTCTCTCACCCTTTGTGGCTCGTCACAATAAATAAACAGCATTTGATGGACTTAATTTGCAGTCTGAATCTTGCGGTTTGTAATTGAGGTTACGGCCCCTCACAGAGACATCACTGACGGCTTCAGCTTCCTCACACTGCAATTAAACTTCTGTATTATTTACTGCAAAGTAATCAGCACAGGAAATGGGTTAATGTGAATGCACTGGTCTGCAGTGACGTCACAATCTCAGCGTGAATATCTAAACACGTTTGGCTTTTGTTCTGCTGAGGAAAGACTGGGTTGTATCTGAGCTCCGTGACAGGCTTCCCTGCGTTCGTCCGGCTACAAACGCTGCACCTGTCACTGGGATCAGAGGTTAATTGTGCAGGATGACAGCCGCGTCATAGTCCTTCTCCTGCGAGAATAAATACAAGTCGCCAATTCACTTCAGAAAAGAGGCCACCTTTGCTTCCTGAGGTCTTTATAAAGGTCATCCGGTCGGACAGTCTATAGATAAAGATCCTTTTATAGGCCAGTTTGCCAGTCTTGAGGAACTGCTGTGACACAAGCTATTAAAGATCTAGAGATGAATGCCAGGACCCAGTCCCTTGCTACAATAGATGTGCAATTGTTTATTGTAGATTATTAGTGTTAAGTTTAATACTGCCACTTTGAATATGACAGCTGTAATAGGATGTTTCATCAGACTAAAATATGGTTAAAAATATTCTAAAACAAATGAAGACAAAAACCGCAATTACTACACTGTGTGTGTGTGTGTGTGTGTGTATATATGATGTTTTTTTTTAACAAGTAAATAATATTTTATTATTTGTTAAGTAAATAGTCTTTCTACCTCAGAATTTTGCATTTAACTCGGTGTGTTAATTGCCATTTTCTCATAATTGTGAAATTTACTGAAAATTGTTTATACAGCAATTTTTAACTTAAAAATTTTAAATGAAATAAAAAAATAAATATATATATATATATTATATGAATTTTCTCACCAGGACATAAACAAACTGTAATTAATTTCAGCACAAATACTAAAAATAATATACTACATTGATAAAATAATTATTAAAAAATATATATTTATAAAATATGCTATTTTTATAACAATACTAAATATAAATGCTATATTTTTATTTTATATTAGATAGATAGATAGATAGATAGATAGATAGATATCTTTCTACTTCAAAAATTCACATTTAACTTGGTGTGCTACTTGCTGTTTCCGCTTCTTTCATTGTAAAACCAGACCTTAAATATATATAAATGCACAACTGAATAATTAAAAGAATCGGATCATGACTTCTGGAATTGGATCAAATCTAAAAATTCCCACCCCTAAGAGAAACTGAAAAAATGGTACATGGAAGAGAAGTCCATAAAACTAAAACCCAAGTGCAAAGAGCAAATGAATTTAAAAATGCAATGGATATCAACCCGAGGATAGAGCATCTCTGAACATCTTAATTACGGTGTGTGTTATCTGCTGCGCTGCTAATAGCTTTATCACTGTCTCCAAATTAATTCTTTAGAGCTTCCACACTTTGGTCATGAATATTGACAGAAATCAGTGTCATATCAATAAATTAACAGGCTCCAAAAGGTGATATGTAACTTACATTGGTTCATTATTTAATTTATTTCTACACTTTTTAATTATTCATCAAAGTTCAGGTTTAAATATCAAAAGTACAAAAGCAAAATAAAAACTTCTGACAAAAGTAGCCTCAATCCATACAGTACTTATTATTCTTACAGTGCCACACTACATTCACTTACAGACGCAAACAGCCTTCAGAATCAAGCAAGAACTACCTGCTTTACAGAAGAAAACATAAACATGATCATGGGCCAGAAAAATAAATCAGAAAATAACTCTTGTAATCCAATTTAGGCCATTTCATGCTTTGGCCATTAGTGATTTAGTGGCCGTTCAAACTCTAGAGAGATAATCAGTGTATATATACACTATATATATATATATATATATATATAATATGTATGTTGCAGCTTTATGTTAAACTGCATTAAATTACTTTCTTTTCCACATCAATCTACACTCCATACACCATAATGGCAAAGCAAAAACAGAACTGTCACAACTTTGTAAATTTATAAAACAAAAAATCTGAAATAAGTACGTTGCATAAGTATTCAAACCCTTAACTCAGTACTTAGCTGAAGCACATTTATAGCCTCAAGTCTTTTTTGTTTGATGTGACAAGCTTTGCTCATCAGCATTTGGCAATTATCTGCCATTCTTCTCCTCACCTGTTCACCTCTCAAGCTCTGTCGAGTTGGATGGGGGCAGATGCACATTTTCAGGTTTCTCCAGAAATATTGAGCTGAAGGTCTGCGTCAGGCTCTGCTGGGCCACTCAAGGACATTCACAGAGTTGTCTATAAGCCACTCTTGCTGTGTGTTTAGGATCATTGTCTTGTTGGAAGGTGAACCTTCTGCCCAGTCTGAGGTTCTGAATGCTCTGGACTGGGTTTTCATTAAGGCTATCTCTATATTTTGGTGCATTGAGCTTCTCTTCTACTCTGATGAGTCCCTTAGTCCCTGCCGCTGTATATATAAAATCCACATATCAATGGACATAGTAATGTTAACTCATCTATTCACTCAAAATAAAATAAAATAAACATTTTATAAATCATCATATTCCTTCTGTTTGGACAATAGTAATGTTAACTCATTGATTCACTCATAAAATAAAATAAAATAAACATTTTATTAATCAACATATTCCTTCTGTTTGGACAATAGTAATGTTAACTCATCGATTCACTCAAAATAAAATAAAATAAAATATAATATTTCATTTATAAATCAACATATTCCTTCTGTCTGGACATGGTAAAGTTTCTTTGAAAGACAAATATATGCGTGTTTAATCTTCACAACAGAACTAAAGAGCTCCCAAAACAAATACAAATTTGCTCTCATGGACCTAACATAGTTGATAGATTAAGTCAAAATGTAATTTAATTACATTTATTGAAATTCAGCACTCACATGCTATGTGCAGACTAATATTCTACGTACTATCTTGTAGTTCCAGGTGAGGAACTGTGATTTTTTTCCCTTGATTTTGACTTTGACTAGTGTTACATTTGGATTTGCCTTAAGTGCTTCAAACAAAACTCTTTATCTTTCCAAGCCTTGGTGTACAAATGTTAACTCCACTGACTACTTCCTCCTTCCATCGCAACATTTTTTAAGCACTACTTTGCGTCCTGGTGGATAAAAATCAGCTTTTTAGTTGTGTTTGCAGTACGCATGAGATGTTCATTTCATCTGACATTAGCTCTGTTAACGTGATCTAATCTGCGCTTAAAGGGCCGGCGCGATCAGCCCACACAGATATGTCTAATAATCTCTGTGATCTCACCAATTTGCGATGTGGCTCTTCCAGGCTTCCAGTGGCGTCTGCGCACACAGTATCCGTTCTCAATCGCTGCAGAGGGCACCTTGAGCCTCCATCAGGAGAACTCCACACAGCACTCTGACTTAATTGGATTTGTGCATCACACACAAATTGTGACATTACAGCTCGACGGCGGAGTAGGTCATGCGCCAATTACCAAAGCTCACGTAGCGGCCACGGAAGCTCGCCTAAGACTTCATTACCCGCCCGGCGCTTCCCTTTTCATTATGTGCTGAATGAAGCGGTGCTTACCATACACCCGAGTGCTGCTGTCTGAGCCCAAAAGAACAGCTTGTGACTGTGTGTTTAGTGTCTTTAATGAGACACAGCCATCTTTCACTGCTGTCTGCGGCACATTACTTCACTTTTATCTGTGACTTTACATATCAACTTTTCTCTTGATTTCCTTTTTGAAAGGGCCACATTATTGTCATCCATCTACTCATCACAAGCTCGAATGGTAATGACTTGGTCAGAAGTTTGGAATAATTACGGTTTATTAATGTTTTTTGAAATACATCTCTTAAGGCAGCAGCAGCTTGATCAAACATACAGTAAAATACAGTAATATTGTGAAATTATTAGAATTTCTAATCATTATTTTCTATTTCAATATATCTTTTAAAATGTCATTTATTTCTATGATGAATTTCCAGTGTCATGATCCTTTAAAAATCCATATAATAATAAAAAATTTATATATATGGTACGTTTTAATAATTTTATTCAGTATAATTTATATTTTAATAATTTGTATATATAAAATAAATATTTCTAGTATTTATAGGTATGATATTCTAAACATAAAATACATACATGTATTTTATTTTTTGTTAGTATAATTTAGATATAATAAATACATGCATTTACATACACAAGTAAAACTATTTAATATAAAATGTTCAGTTTCACATAATCCTTCAGAAATCCATATAATAAAAGTAATAAATCAAATATATATATATAGTATATTTTAGTACATCTGAATACTTTTTATATTTAAAATAAAATATTGATATTTTATGATATATTATTACAAATCAATATAAATGATAACTTTAAAAATGTAGAAAATTCAAAAGAACAGCATTTATTTCAAACAGAAATAAAATGATAAATGTCTTTACTGTGGTTTTATTGCATCCTTGCTGTATAAAAGATTGAATTTCTTTAAAAAAAAAAAATAAAAGTAGTAAACCAAACTTCTCATATTTAAAGCAAAATCTGTCCCACAAGACTAACCAACTCACACTTGTCTGCACAAAATACCGCAAAATGAAGCTAAATTAAACATGCCATTTACATTCATTAGAGCCAGCATTAAATTGCTCCCTCAAATCACTGTGTAATACTGAGAATAATTCTATGTTAAAAAGCAGCAACTCAAAGTACTTTTAAAATAATTTATGTTTGAATTATTTTTGAATATTTCTAATTGGAATATACATCACACACACTATTCATTCATTTATAAAAATGGCACAAATAATATTTCATGACATCACAACCCGCATATCTCCTGGAGAAAATTGTGGATCTTCCTAATCTTTCCTGCAGCTCGGTTCATCATTCTGTTGTCTCACTCCCTGTTTCTGGAGCACAAGCCGTATCTTCCGTCAGCAAACCCTCGGCTTTCCACAGCTGGAGGGGCAGAGGGAAAGCAGGAAGGAACAAGAGAAATGAGTTGCCTGCCGGTGCAACTTGGAAATCTCCCAAACCATCAGCCAGTCATTTATCTGGCTGATGGTACACAGTCTCGCTCAGACATCCATTACTTCCACCAACCTAATACCTCCTTGGGTGTAGCCGAAATATATCCCCGTCAAAGCACACATGACTGCAGAAGTGACACCGCCAGGCTGATCTGGGGTCACTGAATATTCAGGGGCTCTGTGAACACGCGTAAGGTCATGCTTTGACAAAACATTTTTGAAAGCTTTTGAGTCTTTTTCTCATGAAGTAAACCTCTCAATTTTACAGGGGTGAAAGCTAAAAAGTTCCTACTAACCTCAGGCATGGCCCTGTGTCTTTCTGTGTCCAGTGTGAACTGTGCACTGATGAAAGTTTAACGTCAGTGACTCGCCGGCTGTTTCGACTCGCAGTTTGTTTAGGGGTAAACAGGCAGTTCTGCTTAGATAAAATAGAGTAGCTGGATTTGCCCGAGTTTGCGAGGTTGATGGAATCTTGTCTTATTAAAAGAGTTTCACAAGAACCACAAACTTCTTCACCAACAAATTCCTCCAGCACAGCTGTATATTCTGAGTTTCTGTGTCTATGTGCAATATCTGCTGCTTATTATGTGGATGGAAGGAAATTTTGACGACAAAGTCAACAAACGGGTTCAATATTATTGCTGTTGTCAGTGCCATGATTTATGCAGTACAAGGCATCATCTTAATTCAGAATCAGCTACAATATGACAATATGTAATGATATTTTCTATATACACATATACACACAAGCACACACACGCATACGCGCGCACACACACACATACATATATATATATATATATATATATATTTATTGACAATTTTCATATATAAAATATTTCTTGTATTTAGAGTAAGAAATAGTATTATTATTATTATTATTATATATATAAGATATAAACATAGTACAAGGCATCATCTTAATTCAGAATCAGCTACAATATGACAATATGTAATGATGATATTAGCTGCATTATGATTTACAACACTGAATATGAAATGCCAGCAACATCAAACACAGAAAATGGCATTAAGTCATTCATTCAGGAGTTATAAATAAATAATAGATCTATCTATCTATCTACAAACACAGATGGGCTTATACAATATATATCTAAGATATAAATTTATGTGAACTGTATATGAATGTTATATATGCAATATATGCAAAGTAATTCAAATAAGTAATGATAATATATATATATATATATATACATACATACATACACACACACACAAATATAATAATGTTTAAAATATCTGTTTAATCTGTACCTGCTGATAATCAATATGACAATAAACATGAAGTCATTTCACTGTGGGTCTTCTTAACTCATCCCTGAGTCATGGTTATAGATAATCATGGATTATTATCAGTATAATAAACAACAAATGGTTGGTCGGACTGAACAAATACTCCCGTTGCTATCTAGAATCTCACTTAAGATGGCCGAATACTCTTCCAATCATAATTTATTGCCTCAAGAAATTTACACATTCCTCTTTTCGGATGCAACGAAAACATATTCCATGAGAGGCCCAGATTCCTCTCATTAGATACCCACCAGGACTAAATATGGCCCTTTCTGAGATGATGGAAGAAGATGAAGCTTTTTCTGGCCACGAGCTCAGTGAACTGAGTCGGAAGGAGTGAGCCACCCCGTCGAGCGCTTCGCTCCAGGAGGCTGGCGATCGAACGCTGCCTGCGGTCACGCGTATGGAGCCGGGAGAACGGGAGCAGAGAGGTTTGTAATTAGAGAAGGGGTTTAGGGAGGTTTTGGCTCCTCTTCATACTCATTTTCCACACCAGCAGAAGGAACGAGAGGCAGGGGATAGGGAAGAGTGAGCTGGAGGAAGGGGGAGCGGGCGCAGCGGGTGATGGCGCTCTGAAGATTCTTAATCCCACCGTGTGCTGGATTATCACAGCGGGGTGTGAGGGAACGCGGCCCACGGTACAGGCCGAGCCCCCGCGGGCCCGCCGCAGAACACCCCCCTCACCCTTCATTACACACACACACACTGATCATAACTCTGATAATAAATGGGCAGCTACTATAAGAAAAACAGTGGAAAAGTCATAATAGATAGATCTATCTATCTAAAGTCATCAAAATATTAAGGGCCAGTTTTACTAAACAGGGCAAAT